>JALMLS010000367.1:0-42078 GCA_038496445.1 Trichosphaerium sp. ATCC 40318 | reverse complement strand
TTGGACTTGTAGGAGAGTACTTTGGACTTGCAGGAGCATATGCTGGTGATGTAGGAGCATATATTGGACTTGTAGGTGAATACTTTGGGCTGGTAGGAGAATACTTTGGACTTGCCGGTGATATAGGAGCATACCTTGGGCTTATAGGAGAATATGTTGGACAATACTCAAGGCTTGAACTACAGTAACCTGTGCTTACAGGGGCATAATTTTGGCTCGAACAATATAGAGATAGTGGCCTTTCATTGTAAGTACGTCTTTTCTTTCTACCTCTCTTCCAATGTGGTGATGGGTGTTGATTTTGGCGTCTTGGACGTGTTTTTTTTTTGGTTTTGTATGAGATCTTGATTTGTTAGCTCTATTTCTTCGTTTACCCTGATAATTAACACCCATGGCTGTTGTTGTGATATGTTTTTTGGTTGCTATTGGTGTTTTTCGTAATTGTTTGTGTTGTTTTTGTTATTGTGGATGCTATGCTCTCGATGGTGTATTGTAATTATTGTTTGTTAATAAGTGTGATGTACCTTGACGAGTTATGACTATGTCAGCGCTTAACTTAATAAACAGTTCGTTTAACCTATATCTACGTACCTTACAATAAGTAGTATGTCTACAAACAAACAATCTCCTCGGTTGGGTTTTATCAAGATTCAAGATTTTTTTTGAGTTTTTCTATTTTAAAACAAACACGTGAGCATTTTTTTACTTGACGCCTGGTGACTGGTGCCTCATGCGCAGATTTTTTGAAGATGAGATGAAGTAATTCCATGGACTAAAAATAGACTAAGTGAATGCCAAACGGCATTTGTTTATATTGGTTATGACGATGAAACATAAGTCATCAACAAGTTCTGTATGAGCAAACTTTGTGTTGTGACAAATCAGTTTGACAAATCCATCAACTGTACACACGCGTATAGATTCTATGCTGAAAAGACAACCATCGCTTGATTTCTCAGTTTGTTCCACCTCTTTGCATAGCCTGATGTCCTTGTGTATAAACTAAAGCAAAAATCACTTAGTAAAAAAAATTCGTTATTGAGCACATCACGTGATGCAAAAAACTTTAGGTTCACTGTCACGTGGTTTGTATACAGTAGTTTGTTAACGTACGGCATCAATTTGAGGATATTTCTGTAGTAATTCAACGGTAGGTTTGACAAGTATGCGTCCAAGCGCAACCCATGTACCACGACACAGTTCAAGCATTTTAGATGCTTGGTAGACGTTATTATTCCATAAATAATTTGTAGTCTTACCATCTTCATATTTGACGCCGTTTTCCGCTAACAGCGGTTTAATCCATGTTGTAGGTAACGCAACAACAGCACACCAAGTTTTTGAAACCTAAATACCGTTAGTCACGTGTGCGTGGTTATTTACACGTGTGCTCATCACTACACATACTGTAGAGCAGTTGTGGCATAGTTGAGGAGAAAGGTTCATGAATATGTGTTGAAGGATCTCATTGGGTAGAGCATTTACCGAAGTCATCAAAAACAAAGCAAAGAGATGTGACGGGTTCAATTGAAGAGATTTTTATAACTTTTTTATTCATTGAAAACAACGATTGACATTTTGTTTCAGGCTGTATTTTTTGGTGTTTTGCTCAAAACCAGTTGTATCTTTCTGTGTTGGTTTATAGGAACTACCAACATAATATGGACGCTGTTTATTCGCGTGCTATAGCACGTTGTGAGAAAAGCTAATACATGCTACTTGTCGTTGATCAACAGAAAGGGAAACTATTTTTTTCTATTTGGTAAGTAAGTTCCAATAATTATAGCATGGTTTGTTTCATATGGTTCCAGAGTAATTTGTTCCTTAGGCCTAAGTGGTGTAAGACTATAAGTTTTCTAAACAGCATTTTTAGTTTATGCTTGTGTGCAACAAAGTAAATTTAAGAACAGAATAGGGTGTACTTGAACTTTTCTGCTCTTAGATCTTTTACAGTTTGTGAGTAAAACTGCTCAGGTAGCATTGCATCACCAAAGATTTGCCGCTTGGCCTATGGTAGTGAGTGAGTTAAATAACCTTCAGTTACGGCAACAAAAAGAAGGTTTCATTTGTACATGGACAGAAATAACAAAGCCTCCTCCATCTGAAAGGAAATATTGAGCATTCACACCAATAATATGTGCTTGGTCACGTGTAGAAATATCAGGAGATGCAATCAACTGTATTGACCAGCATTCTAAGTTTGTTATTGAGTAGAAAGCAGTTGTCTTTTATCTACTCTACCTGTATTTATGTGGATAACGGGCATCCTCAATGATTGGAACAATATTTGGTCTGTTTTTGGCAACTTCAACCAACTCACGACCACGTTTGTGAGAAACTTCTACAGCATAAACAACACCCTTCTAAAATGTATGTAACTAAGTCTGGTATTTGTTACAAAGCAACATACCTCTCCAACAATGTCAGACACATGAGAGACTGTAATACCAGATGCAGCACCCAAGTAGAGCACTCTTGATCCAGGCGCCATGTGAATATTAATAACACCGCTGATGATTGCTGCTGCAAGCTTTGATTGGAATGGATTCCATGTTCTGTATTCTTTTTTCTCATTAGGTTCCTATTAAGAGTTAAGACTGTGTTCCTGGCTTCTGTTGGCTATTAATTGTTTTGAATCGTCGTACTTGGCTTTTCACTGCTACTGTCACCTCGTCATACACAGAACGGCCTGGTGTTAGAGAACAGGTAAACATACGCTTTTCGCTGTTTATTTCGCCCAAAAATACTCCTAAAAAACGTTGATGTGGTTCAATTATAAGTTTGTATTCATCATTACGAATATCACTACGCCTACTACCGAATGGAAACATAACAAATGTGTAGAAAAATAAAGACTATTTGTGTTAGTCATTTTTCTTATTGGTTTGTCTAAAATAAAAACTGATTTGCATCACGTGTTAATCAAAAAAAAAACTGTTGTGGTAAATGAAATATATTTGAAGTACTGCTTAATGAGTTTACATGCTCCATGAGACAAAGAGAAGGACCAAAGAGAAGGATACAAGGTTAGTGCTGGAAGAAGTATCTTCCGTTGGTGCAACAGTCACTTCACTCGGCATCACGGATCCATCACTAGGCGCATCAGGTGCCATTGGAGATTCTGTTGTTGCTGAAGGCGATTCTGTAGTTGCTGAAGGCGCTTCTGTTGTTGGTGAAGGCGCTTCTGTTGTTGGTGAAGCTTCTGATGGCATACTCGGTTCTGCTGTTGGTATGTCTGTAGGATTGCATCCAGACTCTGATGGATCACAGTAAAGATTAGGCATCAAAGTACCGTGCCATTTCGCTCTCAACTCAGCAACACTTTGGCTGTCGGCTTTGTTAGTATCCCAGAAGCTGTATCCAAACTTTTCTCTATGAAAGAATGGACCAACATGGCCACCCCAGAATCCTTCATCAGCCAAAGTATTACACAGACCACGAGACCACTTGAGCGACCAAGGAATGCCTGATTTTGGACCAGGAAAAATGCCCTCAGCTCCACCACCTGCGGCAACACAAGGAGAATGACCATCAGGTAAGTAAGGCTTTTGATCGTCAGGATCAGAAGGTACAAAACTTGCTCCACAGTGAGAGTTTGTACTGCTTTGACAAGGACCGTAAACTTCTGCAGAATCTGCTGTGGCAGGGTATTTTGTGTCCCACATTGTTGTGAACTTGCGTTCAGCACCCCACTGAGCACGAGCAAACATGCAGTAATCCTTCTTTACTTGTCTGTCAGCACTCGTATATCCTAAAAAAAATGTCAGTTTTGTTTTTTCTACTTCCTAAGCTGCATGTAGAAAACACGTGACATGCCAAAGTGGCTTTTTTCACAAATTAATTGGTATACTCTTTTTTTTCGTACCTACTAGCGCTCGCACGTGATTTAACGCTATACGATGCCACTCATCGACTTCTGCTTTCGTTGGATTCAAGACGTCGGCAAAAGGATTGTGCTTATAGAATACCTCACGTATGCCTCTAATACGATCTACTTGAGGGCAAATAGCCTTCCAGAAGTCCTCTCTGTTCATTTTGGAAGGATTGTAAATAGTTCCATCCCATTTAGAGTCTTCCCATGCTTGAGCGTTAATCCAAAGTACACCATCAGGATCATGTGATACTTGGTTGCTGGAAATCGCTTTTGTTTCGAATGACGACCAATCAGCTGGATCTGGAGTATACTGCTGTAGAAATACTGTTGTCGCACATAAGCATAGAATCAAGCAAGTGACTAGTTGTGGTAAGTTGTTTGATCCAAAATAATAACAAACCAAGCGCAAATATTAAAAATACAAAAACAACAAGAAAAAATAACATAAATGACACGTGACAAAAGTATAAAGTTTTTTGGAAATTATTTAAGACTCGTAAAGTTGAATTGTTTTGGATTGCCAAGGAGACTCTTGTACTTATTCTAACGTGTACCTGACACAAAGTTTTGCATCTTCAGTTGTTACGATGTTGAGAAAAATGATCTTATTATGAACGTAATTCACACAATTAATCAAGAGGCAACATTTTGTCGTTTTGAAAGGCAAATTACAGACTGTTATCACGTGATTACTCAAAGTAAACTTAATATGACTTGTGTGGTATCTTTTGTACCGAATTAGCTTAAAAATGGTGGCAAAAATAATGGTACAAAGCATAATTAGCTTGCACTTTAGAAAATGGCAAAAAATGTTCTCCTTCTTTGGCAGTGTGCTTAATCCACGCCAAAAGAGGTACACGCAACTAAATACTGTTCGATTAGCGCTAACGTTTGTATTGAACAAGACTAATGTCATACGGTACAAAAAGCCATAAATAGAAAAATATCTTCATAGCATGATTCAAACGAGGTAAACTAGTTAAAAACAGTATGGCACGCCCAGTTATAATAGATACAGACCCAGGAGGTACGCTAATACCGTTTTTGATATTAATTAACATAAAACCCAGTCGATGACGCTCTAGCTATACTCCTAGCGCTTGTTTCGCCTAAAATTAAGGTTCTCGGGATTACAATCGTACCTGGGAACCTAAGTGACGTTAAACAAATGGCGGAAAACGCGTTCAAGATCCTAGAAGTAGCAAACAGGCGCCACGTGCCGGTACGGACAAAAAATCAGTCTTTTTTTTTGTATTTGCTCATTGCAAAACAGGTCTTTGTTGGCGCGTTGAAGCCTTTAGCACGTGCTCATAGACCCAGTGATTATTGTGTATATGGCTATGATGGTATGGGTGACACAGGTACACAAACAAAGAAATACGCTGGTTTGTTTACTGGTTTTTTCTAGACTATCCTAATCAACGGATCGTAAAGTTTCAGATAAATTACGTCCATGAAGTCTACACAATGGGAGGTGCTGTAGGTTATCCTGGTAATAGAACAACTGCAGCTGAAGTTAACAGTAAGTACAACAATGAACGTTCAAAGCTAATAATTGTGGCAGTATCGATTGATCCTGAAGCAGCCAAAATATTTTTTAATGCAGGTAAAATTTTTCTAAAGTGAGAAGCTTTGAGATCTCTGATTTTAATCTTACCTACAAGTACATGAAACTTTAAGGTTGACGATCCTATGTCTACAATGACAATACTAGAACCTACAATGTTCACATCACGTGAGATATGCGTTGATGTTGAGACAAAAGGCGAATTGACAACAGGTGCAACTATTGGTGATTTTCAGAATGTTTGGAACCGTTCTGCGAATGTTATACTTTACACCAGCGTTGATGAAACAAGGCTAAAAGATGCAATGTGTAACGTATTAAGACATGCAAAGTAAAGTATACAACACAATCTAAAGCCTATGTTTCACATAGTACTTAACAAGATCTGTTGCTGTTTATTTAAACTCATTTGTTTTGTTTACTGTTTGAAGAAGAATGAAACTTTATTGTGTAATTTTTACATCAAGTTCACCAATAGGTTTACTCCAATCGAAATCTGGTGATCGAGCTTCAACTGAAGACCGTTGATTCATCAATAATCCTAATCAAAAATAAGTTTGATTTAACACATCATTGCATTGCATGGTTGGTTTTAATGGATTAACTATTTTCATACCATATGTGATATCCATCTTAGTCTCTTTGGTAATTGGAAGAGGACCAATAGAATCAACTGTGAAGGCGAATAAAGCTCTTTTCAGAAAGTTAGCGTAAGTCTTAGTTTTATTGTTCAACGTGTTTGTAGGCATACCTCAGGTGAGAACGGCTCAAGAGAACAGTGTAAGTATACCAACAGTCAATTCTGAACCGACATTGCAGTTTGCTACACCATGCTTGGTGGTCAATTTTGAGCAGAAATGTCAGTCAATGCAACTTTTCCCATATCACTTAACAAATTGATGTTAAAATACTTTCATAGGTGAAGAAAAAAGAGTACCAAACGCGATACATATCATCTCCTGCTAAACTGTAGGTCAAGGATGCGTACTTAAAACGTAATGACTCTAATTGGAACAAGTTGTTGGCTAGGGTTTTAAACAAATATCTAATTTGTAGTTGTAAATTTGGAATCAATCTGCGTAACGTGTTAAGTAGGTGAACTTAGATCGTAATAAACAATCAATCTAGTGAATTGTATTAAGCAAGGAAACTTAGTGTAAATGGCAACAATCAACTTTGTATGGCTATCACTAATGCTGGTATACAACTTGAATGCAACATAAACCAATCAATCTAAATAAAGTAAGGAAGTGTGCTTAATGCAAAATTGCAACAATCAATCTAGTTTAATGGCTATTCACTAATGCTGCTAAGTAATACAACT
Organism: Trichosphaerium sp. ATCC 40318; assembly: GCA_038496445.1. Lineage (NCBI taxonomy): Eukaryota > Discosea > Flabellinia > Trichosidae > Trichosphaerium > Trichosphaerium sp. ATCC 40318. Next base: position 35,313 of record JALMLS010000367.1, on the reverse strand, counting down.
TAATGCAAGATAGCAACAATAGTACAGCAAGCATGAACAATGTATCATTCTTGAAATTGTTCCTGAAACTCTAAGAAACTCAAAGAATCACTGAAATCGTGAACTCTCTGAGTTGATTATAATCGGTGTCGGTTTGTTAAAGATGAGTGGGGTGATTGAGTATGGTTGGTATGGTTGTTCGTACCTGTTGTAAAATGAGAGTTACAATACAGTAAGCACTTGTATCTTTATATTGAACTTTTTAATGAAATCGCAAACATAATTTGGATTATAGCTGTTGATACAAAGCTTCTGGTGTGTATTCATAACATACATAGACAAGAAATAGGCAAATGTTTTGAACGAAAGGTTAGCCTACGAAATTATGTTGGACGAATACAATGAGTTCTAGAAGTCGAAAAAATGATGCTATTTCTGTCACACCACTATAGCAAACCTGAGGTGGTTATACATACGTTGTTCCGTGATACACCACGGTTTCTTATGTGAATATCTTTTTATTATATATGTCGTTGTTTGTGTGTAGCGATAAACACCACAATGGCTGTGTTAAATTCTGTACCTGCAATTTTGAATTAAGGATAAGGATGCTCATGAAGCTAGTAAGTTCTGTTACGTTATTGAAGAAATAGCTGTGATATGTTGTGTTTTCTTTTCACGCTTGCTATGGACAAAAGAACAATTTTACGTAAGTCACGTGACTTTTTTAGGTGAAAACTTAACAGTGAATTGTTTCTATACTTCAACTACGCCAAACAAAGATAGACCGGTGGTACTAGTTTGCTCCCATAGATGTACACATTATCTGTTTTATTGTTTTGTTTGGAGGCTTTTACGCTTATAACATGTACGTACTCTTGAATTCAACGTAATGAAACGGTTTTTTTGAACCAAGTGAAAAATCTTTTCAACTGTTCCTTTAAATTAATGAAAGGCAATCCTGCGGGTATGGTGGCGCACTTTTCAAGCGATGGGACCCTAGGTGAGCCAGGAAACGATGGTATACGAGTGTTCGGAGAAGACTTTAGTAGCCACGATGTTATTTCAGTAGGCGCTTGGGTGAACTTTGACAAGTACTAAATACGGCTGTTGTTCGAGCTTGACCTAATTTGTGTTTTTAGGGATTGTGATACGGATGGAGAAAAGCTTTATGGTATTTTCTCAACAAAACCTGCAGGAAGAAGCATTACGTATGGATTTCTTCTTTATGTTGGTCTTTACGAATCGGTCACATGCCCTCGCCGTCAACTCACATTCGAGACATTCTCCGATGACTACATAAAATACCCAAACACCTTCGATCCAAGTATTCACCCTCAGGTGCTTGAACAGTGGGTTACGTAACATTAGAACTAAGATTTCTGAAGCTTATAATTGTACAGGTTTATGTTTACTTTTCACGTGACTTGACAACAAAAGAGATAACGATAAAGACTGTAGCAAATAATACAGTTCTTAAAAGTGCACATACTTTAATTCCTAGTTTACAACCATCAAGAAGAGTACATATTCTTTGCTAACTAATTCTTGTGATTGTTAACACGTTCTTTAATAGGGTTTCTTTACAATTGGCTGCTTGTCTTCGTTCGACCATAGTGTAGAATTTGGATTCTCAGTGCGTTGCAACAAGGAATATGTTAACATTTGAGTTCACATCTTTTAGGGTGACATTGATAACATGGGTATATGGAACAGGTAAAGCAAGTACATTGATCTTTTAAATTGACATCTAAAAAGGAAACTAACAGACAATGAGATCATTGAAAAGGCTTACTCCCCAAACACTAATTCTGATCAAGATTTACTATACTTCTTCGACTTTGAGGGTAGCTATGAACCAACTATAAAAGCAAAAAACGTTCTTGTTTCAACATTCGAAAACGAAGCACATATAGAACTAATAGACTAGTAAGCTTGCTTATCATTTCTTGTGTACCTTCCTGATTTTCTTTAGTATACCACCACCTGAAACTCCTACTCTTACGCCTACTCGAAGTCCTACAAATGCTCCCGAGCCGCAAACGCCCTCAACTATGGAATTTCCTTTGAGCATAGAGATAACCAAAGTGATAGTATTCAATGGCGACTACAGCCTCAGTCCAAACCAAACCATTACTTTCCGTCAAGGAGGGCGAGTGAACATTACAGGTACCCCTATTACTATTCTTCAGTTTATAATCGCTTAGGTTGCTTCAATCCTTCTGGCACCCTTGTCTTCCATACAGATGCAACTAAAACAACAGAGCATATTTTGTTCCAATACATGTGTAAGATACAAACAGACGGGTTTTCAAAAGTACAAGTTTTTCATAGTGATAAGTGTATAAAAACTGAGGTTGAACAACAGTCATTTCCGACCAAGTTTTCACTTATTATCAATGTCAAAAACACGTGTTCCCACGATTGGTGGAAGTATTTAATTGGTGGTATTGCAATATTATTTGTGTTGTTGATAATAGCAGTAGTGATAATTTCTTACTATGTACCAGTACGTTGTTTAAACAAGTGGCCTTTAACAGTGTTACTGATCGTTTTTTTCAATAACAAAGGCACTAAGAGAGGTAATATTTCCTTTCAGAGTGAGGCAGCTATTCAACAAAGAAGAGGGCCATGCGAATGTTGTTCAGGAAACCTAGAAGATAGATAAGAAGATTTGACTTGTCACTGTACAAACGACAAAAACTTTGGGCAACCTTGGCGTACTCACCACTATGTACACTAATAAACTATTAAATCTTTGATTGTTCCTGTTTTAATGAACCCAAGGTGAGATTGGCCGAAATCACAGAAACTTGGGGAAACAAGTTTGTGTTGAACTCAAGTCAACAGATTTCCAAAACAAATTGTGAAGCCTGACTTTTGCACGTGCATAATTTTAAAATGGAAACGGCAAAAAAGGTACAGTAGACAGATACCCGTTTAATATATTTTAAGCTAAGATGTAGTTAAAAACGACAAATTGCTCTCTACTAGACCTTCCAATAGAACTACAACTTGATATCATTGATTCAGACCTCGAAGTATATTGTAAATGGCCTATATTGTGTTGTACTACAGCAATAACAACAAGGTTTGATCCTGACTTGAACAAACATGGAAAGTGGCAACGTATAAGACATAAAAACAAATCACTTGTTGTATCTCAACAAATACATTGGAATCATGGCCAACAACATGGTGAGTACAAGTCTTGGCAGGTAACGGAATGTTGCGGGTACAGTGCATGTATGTAAACGGTAAACAAGAAGGAGAGCTAAAGACATGGTATGACAATGGACAATTGTGGAGCACTTGTTTTTATAAATGGTAAGACCGAAGGGGAGAGTAAAGAATGGCATAGAAATGGTCAACTATCTCTTCAATGTAATTATGTCAATGACAAAAGAGATGGAGAGTACAAGAGTTGGTTAAGTAATGGTCAATTATGTAGGCACTGTTACTTTACGGATGGCAAACCATGATGAAGTTTTTCATCAGTGTAATGAACACATTTTTGTTCGTGGGGTTAAAGTAGGAAATGACCTGACTCCCGTTGATTGTAACGCCATTAATAAACGAGAATGCATGCATCGACGGCAAGGCTATGGGTGCATCCAATAGCAATGCAGGTGATGTTAATGACCTTATTTATCTTGATTCTATTTTTCGGGTATTTCTCGATTGACGCTTTGCGATCACCTAGTTTTTATACTAGTCGTGCAACAGTTGAAGCTATTGCACGTGAATTTTCAACAATGTCAAGTGGGGACTACATAGTCGCCAGAAGTCGCGCAACACAAGGTTCCACCGATTTTGTAACCAAGCGAACTCTACTATGGCTGCGTTGAAGGAAGTGCACTCAAAAAAGCCAATCGAAGGCTTATTAGTCGTAAACAACTCAAATAACCAAAACGTAGTTATTTACGTGTTATTAGCAAATTCCGAGCTTCCATACGTTACCCTCTGACGTTATAACCGAGATTATCTCTTGGCTAAGAACCTGCGACGTATTCACACTTAGAACAGTTTCAAAGCAATATTACAACGAAATAAACGAAAAATCATTCGTAAAGGTACGTGAATAAACCAAAAACCGTTGCACAAGACAGATGTGTTGCGAAGAAAAGTCAAGTTGCCTTGTGACAAAAGAAGCCGTCATTGTCGGCCAAGATTCACAAATAATGTAGCAGCGTCTTGATGCTATAAGGCCATTCTCTTCTGTACTGTTTGGCTTTGTAGTTCGGATTCATTCTTTTTGAAATGAATGACATTGTATTCTGTTTCACTTACAGTTCACGTTCAGGATATCTTACCAATTGTGGTAGGCAACTATGAGGTATTGGAGTATTTTTTTGAGACACTGGTTACTGTACGTTTTTTTAATATTGCTGTACAGTCACGTGACTGGTTTTTTTATTATCATTGTTGACTATTTATGTTTTAGAAAGATGGATCCGAAGAGTGTTTCGATGCAATGTTCTATTATATTTATGAGAACATACTTAACATTACTCATCCACATGCAAGAACATATGCCATAAACTTGCTTAGGCGATTTCCTGATGCATTCGAGAGCAAAGAAGTAAATGACTTGGTTGCTGCTGTATGATCACACTTTTAGTTCTTTTTAGTTATTGAACCAATACAAGGTTGAAAAAAGTGTATTGGAAGCACTGAAGAGCACAGATCCAAACATAAGACGAGGTGCCTTGTGCGTGTAAGAAAAACTACTTGTACACTTACTGTTTGTTACAACCTAGGCAAGTGTTCAAGATACAAGTAATGGCCTACTGGATAAGCGATGAATCCAGAACTGCAGTACTTGGTTGTTTAGATGTTAAAGATGATATTATTCCTGCAGCTAGAGCTATTTGCAGAATACCAATCAGTTTTCAGCCTGGGACTTGGGTATTGATAATACAATGGAATCACATTAATTATCCTTTTAGGGTAATGATAATGGTGTAGAGTTGCTAGACAAGCTTGAAAATATTGTCCATGTGGAGCATTTGGGCTACAGGTAGTCTATTTCTTTGGTTAGATAATTGTTGATATCCATTCCTAGGGATACAGCACACTTGTTTAACACTTTTGGAAGGGAAGATAGTATTGTTTATAAGCCACAAGGAATTGAGGTTCTACAAGCTATCCAATCTGTTCTACTGGAAGCGCCAATACATGTTATACGTAGAAACCGACTACTATATGAAATGGTGGACGCTGTACGGTGTATTGGGTTATACACAGAAACAAGTCAGCCTGGGATTTCAACACAGTGTCTGCTGTTTAAGTTTTCCACATGTCTTCTCTCTACAGTTGGGAGCGTCATTAATCATATGAGTACAAATTACTACACCCACAAAGTAATGTATTGATGGTTTTTGTTAGGTGTTATTGAGAATTCTCTGTATGGACAACTTATGCCTGCTTTGGTGGAGTTAATGAGTTGTGAAGCTAAATCTAAAGAAAAAAGAGATTTGCAACAAGAAGCAACTAGAGTTATGTATGATGTAGCCACAGGTGAGTAACTAATTTATAGTGTAGTATGCTAACAAGTTAAAGGCTACCCAACATATATAATATATGAAGATGTTGCACCTGTGTTTGTAAGACGCTTGAAGACACAAAAAGCAACAGGTCTTTTAAATTCTCAATGGGTTAGCAAAAAGCCAACTACTTTAACAATCGCTCTAATATGTTTAGATGAACATGCTTATTCAGCTCATTACCTATCTTGTTGATCAAAACAATGGAAGAAAGTTTGTCAAGTATACAAAGTCTGCCTTGACAGTTCTATTTAATGTAGAGGTGTGTACATAATGAGTGTATTGACTATTTACCAGTAAAACTTAGAAACGACTGACAGCTGAAAGTTCTTGGAGATACTCACATTCTTGCTTTACAAGTTTGGGTACTTGCTTAGGATCTATTTCAGGTTTGATTGGTGATGAATTTGAAAGTTATGTGGAACCTACATTGAAGATTGCTTCTATGTTGCAAGGAAAATTACGCGAAACAAAAGAATATAAAGCTAGTATTGTAATTAGCTTATGTGACCTTTACTCAGGATTAATGTCCAGTGGTTATTACAAACGTATTAATTGCAGTATGCTTACTGAATTTGTGAACATTGCTAAAAAAATGAAAGTATACATAGCCGAGAGACTGGAAAAAATAGCTAAGTTTATGGTATGAAAGTTACATCTTTCACAAGTTTTCCTAATTTTGTTTTAAGGCCTTGTACAAATGCTCAACCTGATACAACTGAACAGGGTTTAGTTATCTCACTGAAACGTTACATGATCGAGGCACAAGCATGGCGAAAAACAGCTTAAACCATCAAATAAACTGACTTTGGTTTTGTATTACAATGTTAAAGTAGTAAAACAGAGTGATATACTCAACTCAGAGAGTTTACGATTTCAGTGATTCTTTGAGTTCTTAGAGTTTCAAGAATTGAAAAAAAACAAAAAAAAAAAAACTCTTCACGGGGAAATTACTTTCCTAATTTAGACGTGTTCTTAAGTGTGCTCTTTGATATTATCCGCAAACTACAATGGCAACACAACTTCTCTTACTACTAGCGTGCATCGCTTTCGTCGCTTCTCAATCGCTACCACCATTGCGTGTACCTACAAAGTTCAGTTTTGAAGCTTCATACAGCTGTGGTGGCTCATACGCCACATCTGGTCTTTTCATTGACCGCGAATTGCGTGAGGCACGTGCGAGACTTGAGATATTTACAAACCACGTGTTTATTGTTTTTTAGCCTTACATCTTGTTCAATGGAGGTTGTAACGCTGAAACCGCATCAATGACCTACAGTTTAGCAGGAGATGATATGTATCGCGTTTGGTACTCTTTTTTTCTTCACCTGTGAAGTATTTTAACATCAATTCGTTAAGTGATATGGGAAAAGTTGCATTGACTGACATTTCTGCTCAAAATGCCACCAAGCATGGTGTAGCAAACTGCAACGTCGGTTCAGAATTGACTGTTGGTCATACTTACACTGTTCTCTTGAGCCGTTCTCACCTGAGGTATGCCTACAAAATGCGTTGAACATACAATCCAATCGGCTCATACTAACTTTGTCAAAAGAGCTTTATTCGCTTTCACAGTTGAGTCTATTGGTCCTCTTCCAATTACCAAAGAGACTAAGATGGATATCACATACGGTATGAAAATAGTTAATCCATTAAAACCAACCATGCAATGCAATGATGTGTTAAATCAAACTTATTTTTGATTAGGATTATTGATGAATCAACGGTCTTCAGTTGAAGCTCGATCACCAGATTTCGATTGGAGTAAACCTATTGGTGAACTTGATGTAAAAGTTACACAATAAACTTTCATTCCTCTTTTCTCGCACATGTAGGAACTCAACATCACTTTTTTTTTCGCTTCCGTTGTCCTCACTGTACTAGTTAATCCTTTAATTGTTTATGCGTCCACATTTTAAGTATTACACGGAGGCACACATGTGTTTTTTCTCCATTACAGATGGCTGTGCACGTGTTTTTTCTCCGCTACAGATGTTTGGGTAAACAACACCTTACAAAGCTTGTTATAGAGCGGACAGCAATCATCCCACTTCCCAAGAATAGATAACCCGTATGCAACACGTGTTGTCGGGTTGTAAAATACAGCCTTGCTCACTGTTGTACTGTATATTTTGAACGTTTTGTCTACAAATACGTCTCACATGCAACTAAAGTTGGGATAGTGTAACGTACTTAGGCAGTTAAGGCACCCATTGCAGTTATAATGTCGTTCCCATTTGGTGGCACCCGTGGACGCGGCCGCGGGCGCTATCATCCTTGTGGTTATCCTCATTTCGCAATTAGACCACATTCCAGAATGCCAGGAGTATTTATGGGCAAGCCGTATAGAGTTACTTGTCCTTTTACCTGTAATTTAACACCAGGCGAGTCTGTATACGGTGAGGAGTTAAAAGTAGTTCAAACCAAAGTGCGTGCGTAAAACTAGCATAAAAAGAACTCTACAAGCCTAAAACACAAAAGGACGAACCTTGCGAGAAAAACGAATACAGAACATGGAATCCGTCCCAATCAAAGCTTGCTGCAGCAATCTCCTGCGGTATTCATAATATTTACATGGCACCTGGATCAAGAGTGCTTTATTTGGGTGCTGCATCTGGTATTACAGTCTCTCATGTGTCTGACATTGTTGGAGAGGTATGTTGCTTTGACAATTACAAATCCATACAATTACATACATTTTAGAAAGGTGTTGTTTACGCTGTAGAAGTTTCTCACAAACGTGGTCGTGAGTTGGATGAAGTTGCTAAAAACAGACCAAATATTGTTCCAATCATTGAGGATGCCCGTTATCCACATAAATACAGGTAGAGTAGATAAAAGACAACTGCTTTCTACTCAATAACAAACTTAGAATGCTGGTCAATACAGTTGATTGCATCTTCTCTGATATTTCTACACGTGATCAAACACATATTATTGGTGTGAATGCTCAATATTTCCTTTCAGATGGAGGAGGCTTTGTTATTTCTGTCCATGTACAAATGATCCCCTCTTTTTGTTGCTGTAGCTGAAGGTTATTTAACTCACTCACTACCACAGGCCAAGCGGCAAATCTCAGGTGATGCAATGCTACCTGAGCAGTTTTACTCACAAACTGTAAAAGATCTAAGAGCAGAAAAGTTCAAGTACACCCTATTCTGTTCTTAAATTTACTTTGTTGCTGTTGCACAAGCATAAACTAAAAATGCTGTTTAGAAAACTTATAGTCTTACAGCACTTAGGCCTAAGGAACAAATTACTCTGGAACCATATGAAACAAACCACGCTATAATTATTGGAACTTACTTACCAAATAGAAAAAAATAGTTTCCCTTTCTTTTGACCAACGACAAGTAGCATGTAATACCTTTTCTCACAACGTGCTATAGCACGTGAATAAACAGCGTCCATATTATGTTGGTAGTTCCTATAAACCAACACAGAAAGATACAACTGGTTTTGAGCAAAACACCAAAAAATACAGCCTGAAACAAAATGTCAATCGTTGTTTTCAATGAATAAAAAAGTTTAAAAATCTGTTCAATTGAACCCGTCACATCTCTTTGCTTTGTTTTTGATGACTTCGGTAAATGATCTACCCAATGAGATCCTTCAACACATATTTATGAACCTTTCTCCTCAACAACTATGCCACAACTGCTCTACAGTATGTGTAGTGATGAGCACACGTGTAAATAACCACGCGCACGTGACTAACGGTATTTAGGTTTCAAAAACTTGGTGTGCTGTTTTTGCGTTACCTACAACGATTAAACCGCTGTTAGCGAAAAACGGCGTCAAATATGAAGATGGTAAGACTACAAACTATTTATGGAATAATAACGTCTACCAAGCATCTAAAATGCTTGAACTGTGTCGTGGTACATGGGTTGCGCTTGTACGCATACTTGTCAAACCTACCGTTGAATTACTACAGAAACATCCTCAAATTGATGCCGTACGTTAACAAACTACTGTATACAAACCACGTGACAGTAAACATAAAGTTTTTTGCATCACGTGATGTGCTCAATAACGAATTTTTTTTACTAAGTGATTTTTGCTTTAGTTTATACACAAGGACATCAGGCTATGCAAAGAGTTGGAACAAACTGAGAAATCAAGCGATGGTTGTCTTTTCAGCATAGAATCTATACGTGTGTGTACAGTTGATGGATTTGTCAAACTGATTTGTCACAACACAAAGTTTGCTCATACAGAACTTGTTGATGACTTATGTTTTAATATTAAAACGATCAACTATGACACTTCAAGTATGTTCATTGTTGTGATTAATGTTTAATCAAATTAGGTGACTTGGTTGCGCTCATAGCAGGCCATCTTTGTTACAAACATGAGTTTGTTTCTCATATTATTCCTAAACTCATGTCAATATACAAAGCGAATCCAAAAAGTGTTGATGCTCATAGGTACACCTTCACCCTTTCCTCATTTGCCTTCATAACACATTTGGTGTAACTAATCAAAATAAAACAAGGATAATCCAGTTTTTGGGATATGTTTTATCACACATGCCACTTTGTGATGATATTGCAACTTCATCGAATACTTTCTCTTTACAATTTGAAGCTTCTCTTAAAGTGTTATCGCCAGATCACTACAAACTACTATCAAAAGCGTTCTCAGATAGAATACAAGTGATGCTTCAAACCAATGTAAAACAAAGAGGTAAAATCACGTGTGCTTATAGATATGTTTTTGTAGAAAACAAAATCAGAGTTCTATTTCCGAGGATTCTGTTACACTGAGCCATTGGCATCTAATCTGTTGATACCAAAGAAATGTATCAAGAAAACAGATGTATTGTGGGATATACCACAAAGAGAACTTGCAATAGAGATGACACTAAAGACACATGAATTGTATGGTTCTCCTTTTTTTTTTGGTTGTTTACACATTCATTTACACATTGTTTCAAGAATGAGGAAATGTTTGATGATAGCTCTATTCTTTTGCCCATACCCTTTTCATAGATCAGTACAGGCACTTAAAGATCATTTCACATTAGTACGATATTAAAAATATGAATGGTTTTCTGACTAACGTTTTTAGGTGGCTGGATATGTAACTGAACAAGTGTTGCAGGGAAAGACTGCTGACGCCTGTGCAAAGCGAATTTCGTACTTTATTAAGTTGGCTCAACAACTTGTTGATATTGGTAATACTCATGATGCTTGTGGTGTTATTAGTGGACTACATAGTGGACCTGTATATAGGCTAAAAGGCACATTCAGCAAGGTTAAGATTTCAAACAAAATACCAATTCTGAGCGCACTCTTTTTTTTCCTTTTCCTTCTTTTTTCTCAAACGTGGCTAATCAAGAGCCTGTAGATTTCAATATCAACGATGTTGTCACATGAAAGTTTAAGCGTTTTATTGAGTGTAACTGAACGCAACAGGGACATGCGGCAATTTTGTTTGTACGTTTAAATAAGTGTTTTGCAACCTTGTCCCTTTACCTGAAGACCTCGTCTTCTCATTCTTTGTACAGAAAGCGTAGTGAGTGTAACCAACCACAAGTTCCTTACATTGGATTATATCTACGAGACATAGTTCTTACACAAGAAAGTGGTTGTTTACGTCCACTATTTCCACAATACAACATGAGAAAATACAACATCCTGTTAGAGGTTATTGGTTATTTTAACAAAACATTAAAACCTTGCTATAACTTTAAATCAGTGGCTTGGCTAAGATCAACCATAAATGGATGGAGAACTACAATGAATGAAAACGAAAAATACAACATATCTTTGCAGGTTGAACCGAGGAAACATAAAATAAGAACATGAAGTAGTATCAAAAGACTGGACAAATTTAAGCTTTGAAATTGACATTGAATAAAGAAACAATATATTGTACTGCCACATTCACTTAGTCTATTTTTAGTCGATGGAATTACTTTATCTCATCTTCAAAAAATCTGCGCATGAGGCACCAGTCACCAGGCGTCAAGTAAAAAAAATGCTCACGTGTTTGTTGAAAAATGGTGTATTGTAATTATTGTTTGTTAATAAGTGTGATGTACCTTGACGAGTTATGACTATGTCAGCGCTTAACTTAATAAACAGTTCGTTTAACCTATATCTACGTACCTTACAATAAGTAGTATGTCTACAAACAAACAATCTCCTCGGTTGGGTTTTATCAAGATTCAAGATTTTTTTGAGTTTTTCTATCGAGAGCATAGCATCCATAGTAACAAAAACAACACAACTACGAAAAACACCAATAGCAACCAAAAAACATATCAAAATAACAGCCATGGGTGTTAATTATCAGGGTAAACGAAGAAATAGAGCTAACAAATCAAGATCTTGTACAAAACCAAAAAAAAAACACACTATCCAAGACGCCAAAAACAACACCCATCACCACATTGGAAGAGAGGTAGAAAGAAAAGACGTACTTACAATGAAAGGCCACTATCTCTATATTGTTCGAGTCAAAATTATGCCCCTGTAAGCACAGGTTACTGTAGTTCAAGCCTTGAGTATTGTCCAACATCCCTTGCATATGTTCTTGATCAAAGCTCAATGTATTCTCCGTCAAGGAGATCAAACAAAATATAGCTCTTCAAGAAAAAGACACGAATAACCGATCTAGATCATATGCAAAGCGAAATAGGAATACTTGGGTATCATCATTTACACGAACAAGGAACCACAGAAGGTACAGGTAAACAATAAACAATTGATTCTCTATGTACTGTTGAGATGTGTAATAAATAATACACTACCTAACAAAAACTATTCTGCATCATATGACGTGTTTACTGGTACACCACTTTTAGGACATAAATTATAGCCAAATGAGTTGTTTTATATTGACCAACCACATGATTTCTTTGAAATAAGCGCAAGTTACAAGAACAGAGGCTTTAGATTGTATCGTATACTTTACTTTGCATGTCTTAATACGTTACACATTGCATCTTTTAGCTTTGTTTCATCAACACTGGTGTAAAGTATAACATTCGCAGGACGCTTCCAAACGTTCTGAAAATCACCAATAGTTGCACCTGTTGTCAATTCGCCTTTTGTCTCAACATCAACGCATATCTCACGTGATGTGAACATTGCAGGTTCTAGTATTGTCATTGTAGACATGGGATCATGACAACCCCATTTTCGTTCGCCAAACTCAAGTACATGAAACTTAAAGTAAGGCTCACTTATTTTCAAAATAAAATCTCCCAACGTCTTGTTCGCTTTTATTAAAGCTTCAAAAAAGGGTTCTTTAAGCCATATAGACTCTGTAATATTCAATGCACATAAGTGTATCTTCCAGCCTATAATAGAAACTGGTGTTAGCCTCAGAGATCTCAGAGCTTCTCACTTTAGTAAAAAGCATTACCTGCATTAAAAAATATTTTGGCTGCTTCAGGATCAATCGATACTGCCACAATTATTAGCTTTGAACGTTCATTGTTGTACTTACTGTTAACTTCAGCTGCAGGTGTTCTATTACCAGGATAACCTACAGCACCTCCCATTGTGTAGACTTCATGGACATACTTTGGCAAATTTGGATTTTTCTGAAGAGCCATAGCAATGTTAGTTAGTGGTCTAAGTACATGTGTTAGCTTATCAATGTATGTACCACGGAATGTCTATGTACCCGATTGTCAGTAGAGTAACTTTATTTGGTTGTTCTCGTATGCACGTGTCAAGAATGAAGTCAACAGCTGATTTATCTGAAACTTTACGATCCGTTTTAGGATAGTCTAGAAAACTAGTAAACAAACAGGCGTATTTATTGGCGTACCTGTGTCGCCCATACCATCATAGCCATGTACACAATAATCACTGGGTCTATGAGCACGGGCTAAAGGCTTCAAGGCGCCAAGAAAGACCTGTTTTGCAATGAATAAAGTCAAAAAAAAAAGACTGAGTTTTTAGTCCGTACTGGCACGTGGCGCCTGTTTGCTACTTCTAGGATCTTGAACGCGTTTTCCGCCATTTGTTTAACGTCACTTAGGTTCCCAGGTACAATTGTAATCCCGAGAACCTTAATTTTAGGCGAAACAAGCGCTAGGAGTATAGCTAGAGCGTCATCGACTGGGTTTTGCGTTAATTTATATCAAAAGCGGTATTAGCGTACCTCCTGGGTCTGTGTCTATTATAACTGGGCGTGCCATACTGTTTTTAACTGGTTTACCTCGTTTGAATCATGCTACGAAGATATTTTTCTATTTATGGCTTTTTGTACCGTATGACACTGGTCTTGTTAAATACAAACGTTAGCGCTATAATCGAACAGTATTTAGTTGCGTGTACCTCTTTTAGCGTGGATTAAGCGCATGTCAAAAGAAGTAGAACATCATTTTTTTGCCATTTTCTAAAGTGCAAGCTAATTATGCTTTGTACCATTATTTTTGCCACCATTTTTAAGCTAATTCGGTACAAAAGATACCACACAAGTCATATTAAGTTTACTTTGAGTAATCACGTGATAATAGTCGTAATTTGCCTTTCAAAACGATAAAATGTTGCCTCTTGATTAATTTTGTGAATTACGTTCATAATAAGACCATTTTTCTCAACATCGTAACAACTGAAGATGCAAAACTTTGTGTCAGGTATGCGTTAGAATAAGTACAACAATCTCCAAAACAATTCAACTTTACAAGGCTTAAATAAATTCCAAAAAACTTTATACTTTTGTCACGTGTCATTTATGTTATTTTTTCTTGTTGTTTTTGTATTTTTAATATTTGCGCTTGGTTTATTATTATTTTGGATCAAACAACTTACCACAACTAGTCACTTGCTTGATTCTATGCTTATGTGTGACAACAGTATTTCTACAGCAGTATACTCCAGATCCAGCTGATTGGTCATCATTCGAAACAAAAGCGATTTCCAGCAACCAAGTATCACATGATCCTGATGGCGTACTTTGGATTAACGCTCAATCATGGGAAGACTCTAAATGGGATGGAACTATTTTCAATCCTTCCAAAATGAACAGAGAGGACTTCTTGAAGGCTATTTGCCCTCAAGTAGATCGTATTAGAGGCATACGTGAGGTATTCTATAAGCACAAGCCTTTTGCCGACGTCTTGAATCCAACGAAAGCAGAAGTAGATGAGTGGCATCGTATAGCATTAAATCACGTGCGAGCGCTTGTAGGTACGAAAAAAAGGGTTCCAATTAATTTGGTGAAAAAAAGCACTTTGACATGTCACGTGTTTTCTACATTGTAGACAACAGCTTAAGAAGTAGAAAAAACAAAACTGATATTTTTTTTAGGATATACAAGTGCTGACAGACAAGTAAAGAAGGATTACTGCATGTTTGCTCGTGCTCAGTGGGGTGCTGAACGAAAGTTCACTACAATGTGGGACACAAAATACCCCGCCACAGCAGATTCTGCACAAGTTTACGGTCCTTGTCAAAGCAGTACAAACTCTCACTGTGGAGCAAGTTTCATACCTTCTGATCCTAACGATCAAAAGCCTTACTTACCTGATGGTCATTCTCCTTGTGTTGCCGCAGGTGGAGGAGCTGAGGGCATTTTTCCTGGTCCAAAATCAGGCATTCCTTGGTCGCTCAAGTGGTCTCGTGGTCTGTGTAATACTTTGGCTCATGAAGGATTCTGGGGTGGCCACATTGGTCCATTCTTTCATAGAGAAAAGTTTGGATACAGTTTCTGGGATACTAACAAAGCTGACAGCCAAAGTGTTGCTGAGTTGAGAGCGAAATGGCATGGTACTTTGATGCCTAATCTTTACTGTGATCCATCAGACTCTGGATGCAATCCTACAAACACACCAACAGCAGAACCGAGCATGCCATCAGAAGCTTCACCAATAACAGAAGCGCCTTCACCAACTACAGAATCGCCTTCAGCTACTACAGAATCACCTTCAGCTACTACAAAAGCGCCTTCAGCAACAACAGAATCTCCAATGGCACCTGATGCGCCTAGTGATGGATCCGTGATGCCGAGTGAAGTGACTGTTGCACCAACGGAAGATACTTCTTTCAGCACTAACCTTGTATCATTCTCTTTGGTCCTTCTCTTTGTCTCATGGAGCATGTAAACTCATTAAGCAGTACTTCAAATATATTTCATTTACCACAACAGTTTTTATTTTAGACAAACCAAAAAGAAAAATCAAAAGCGTATGTTTACCTGTTCTCTAACACCAGGCCGTTCTGTGTATGACGAGGTGACAGTAGCAGTGAAAAGCCAAGTACGTCGATTCAAAACAATTAATAGCCAACAGAAGCCAGGAACACAGTCTTAACTCTTATAGGAACCTAATGAGAAAAAGAATACAGAACATGGAATCCATTCCAATCAAAGCTTGCAGCAGCAATCATCAGCGGTGTTATTAATATTCACATGGCGCCTGGATCAAGAGTGCTCTACTTGGGTGCTGCATCTGGTATTACAGCCTCTCATGTGTCTGACATTGTTGGAGAGGTATGTTGCTTTGTAACAAACCAGACCTAGTTACATACATTTTAGAAGGGTACTGTATACGCTGTAGAAGTTTCTCACAAACGTGGTCGTGAGTTGATGAAGTTGCTAAAAACAGACCAAATATTGTTCCAATCATTGAGGATGCCCGTTATCCACATAAATACAGGTAGAATAGATAAAAGACAACTACCTCCTCTCTCTCAAGAACAAACTTAGAATGCTGGTCAATACAGTTGATTGCATCTTCTCTGATATTTCTACAAGTGATCAAGCACATATTATTGGTGTTAATGCTCAATATTTCCTTTCAGATGGAGGAGGCTTTGTTATTTCTGTCCATGTACAAATGATCCCCTCTTTTTGTTGCTGTAACTGAAGGTTATTTAACTCACTACCACAGGCCAAGCGGCAAAGCTCTGGTGATGCAGTAATACCACAGGCGCAAGTTTATTCACAAACTGTAAATGAACTACGAGCAGAAAAATTCAGGTACAGCAAGAACAACAGAAGTTGTTGATAACTATTCTTATAAATAGGCCGTATGAACAACTTACCCTGGTACCATATAAAATAAACCACGCTGTAATTGTTGGAAAGTACCTACCTAATAAAAAAAAATAGTTTCTCTTCACCTTCGATTCTAACAAATTAATATATTAATATCACACCAGAAATTCAAGCTTTTTCAGTTCTGCTTGACGAGAAAGAACGCCAAGTAAGTTCTGATACAAATGCAGTATTGTGCAAGTCAATCACTCTTTAGTACACCATTATTACATAAGCACACAACGTTTGGTGTCACGCGTTTGCTCAGGAAGGTGCCCGTTTTTTACAAGTCCTGCTAATATTGCTTCATCAAACACTTCACTATTGTTAGAAAAAGTATTGCTACATTAACCATGTAGACACTTACAATCTCGTACACCATCCCCAGTTAGGGCATTGCATTCAACGTATGAATGTGCCTAGTACTACTTCAAAAAAACAATTGCTAAATGATACATACTCCAATTTTGACAGCTAACTTTATACTTTCTTCCTTTGTTATATGACCATTTATACTTGCAGTGTTTGTTCTGAGGTCCATTTTTGTACTTACTAGAATAATAGCTGCTTCAGGACCATATTGTTCCACTTCAGGTTTCCACTAATGAACAATCAATCTTCAACTGACAAAACAAATTGCAGTTCAAAGTATTCGTGTACCTTTTCAGACACATTTATGAAACTTTGTCTGTCAGCAATATTGAAGCATATCAAAACAACATCTACCTCCTACTCTCAGAACTTGTTAAATGTAATTTACAACAAAGCATAATATACAGGATAGCAAAGACGTCTTATTAAATCATAACCTTCGCCTGTGTTCCCTACAACTTAACAAGAGGGTCACTAGAAAAGAACACAATGAGAATCATACGTAAGTTTATTCGCTTGCCCAATACATCTATTAGAGCGCTATATAAGTTTAAAAGCAGAATTGAGGAAAAAAGCTAATTTCTAAGCATTGAGAATAGCACGTGACAAAAAAACAGCAGTAAAAAATTAGCAATTGTACCTTATGCTATTTGAATCCATAGACGCTGCGTACTTGATAAGCCCTTAGTATGTAAACGGAGCGTACCGTGAGGGTTTGGGAAGGACTTTGCGCTGAGGCGTGTTAGCAAGCATGTTTTACCTAATGCTATGGAGTAAAAACTAAAGTTCTGCTATTAAATACCAACGTCTCCATCCCAACAACATATAATTTAAGAGGTAGCATGATTGTTGGTGGATCCACTGAACGCTGTTTAAGGCTAAATAATAACCTTGCTTAAGTGCTACCAACACTTGGTTTTTTTTTCTTTTTCAGTTCGTTACGAAAGCAAACCGGAGACACGAGCGCAATGAATGTTTTATCAGCGTTATTTGGTAAAGGAATGCAGCTAGGAAAGAATTCATACAACGATGACCCATTTCCTTTACTATCGCTGCCTATAGAACTTCAATACGCGATTATGACGTTTGATGCTGAAATGTACTTATGTTGGCCTTTATTAAACTATGAAGCGGCTGTTACGTCTAGATTTGACAGTAATATGTCTAAACATGGAAGGTTTATTAAATGGCGTAAACAACTGGAGCCGAAAAAAGAAACCGTAGCCAAGAGGCACGTCACAACAGTTTTTTTTTTTGTCAACAAAAATTTTATATCACAAAATGTAGACCTTGTAATGTAGCTGTAGGAACGTCTATACTTATTCAAAGACGGGTGATATTAGGACTTATGAACATGGTGTCTTAGAAGGGGAATACAGGGAAGTAGATAAGAAGTCAGGACGTGTTAGGTTACATTGTTTTTATAAGGGGAAAAAATATGATAAAAAGTACATAGAAAACAAACATAATGGATCATCAGTTTACTGCCACTATGAAAACGGCCTTTTGAATGGTCAATACACAAAATTATTTCTTGGTACAGTGATTCTGAAATGTAGTTACAAGAATGGTGTGTATGACGGAGACTATATCAAGTATGCCTGGTATAAAGGTAAATATGTTACTGTTAAGAGTTGCCAATATAAAGAAGGGATGTATCACGGTGAGTATAAAGAGTACAAGAGTGGATGTATTATGATACATAGTTGGTATAATAACGGTAAACTTCATGGCAATCATACATTATATGCTTATCCTTACAGCGCTGGAAGAATAAAACTGCAATGTCAATATAAAAATGGACTTTATCATGGAGAGTATGTCGAATTTAGGAAAAACAATGTTTACAAGAGCATTGAGTTTGTTGATGGAAAGAGACATGGCGTTTACAAAGAGTGGGAGGATAAGTATAATACGAAGAGGTTCTTGAAGATACATTGCATGTACAAGAATGGGGAGTTCAATGGGTTTTACAAAAGGTGGCATTCAGAAGGAGTACAAAGCAAAGATTGTTCTTTTTCTGATGGTTTAAAGGATGGAGAGTATAAGGAGTGGTTGAATAATGGAAGCCTTTACATCCATTGTTATTATGAAAATGGTAAACTTGTTGGTGAATTCAAGCAGTGGGGTATCAACGGTAGACTTCAAATGCACAAATTTTACTAGCAACAAAAAAAAAAACCAAACTAAGTTTGAACCGGTCTTGTGGAACCAAATACTTTTATTTGTTAGACACGGTTGAATTTCCACTGCTGGTTTGTATTGCCATTGCTTGAAGACCACAAGTGAACATTTTTATTGTTGCCTACAACAAAACTTCAACTTCGAATAAAAAATAAATAGGAATTACCTCCACCATCAATTGAGTAAGCTGGAGCGTTCCTCTTTTGTAGCCTGAACTTCCCGCCACCAACTGACACTGTTACACAAAAACAGTTAGGCAACTAGTTCTCTCATTCTGTTTTTTGACACGTGCCTTTTTTCCAATGTTGGTTGTGCTCGCTCGCTACGCAAATCCATAGTTTTACGTTTTGTTCATTTGTACCTCCCGAATTACCGTCAAGACAGAATTGAGTGTTTCTCTTTTGGTAAGAGTAGTATCCATTTCCTCGAGAAATCTCAACCCATTGCTGGTTTACATTATTTTTGTTATGAGTGTTAATGATAACCTAACGTCTTATAAGTACATATAACTGGTGTAGAAAAGCGTACGTTTTGATCATAAGAGCCACCATTTTTACCATCAAGAGCATAAGAAAGTGAGTTCCCTTTTTGGAGAGTAAAAATGTTGCTTCCACCTAAATACAAAAGTTACAAAACGGACGGCTGGTTTGAATACAAAGAAATAGATGAAATACGATTGGAGGTGCTTACCGCTTACTGAAACTGTCAATTTTCCATTTGTTTTAGCACCCTTTTTGGTTGATGTTAAAAGAAGTAGGCAGTGATGCTTAGCATACCTGTGAGGCAAACACAATTGGCTTCAATAAAATGTTTCCAGTTAACCTTATATCAAGAGTGTTTTTGTTAGATTGTACAGGAACTGTCACAGTAAATGTTTTCGACTTTGAAGGCATAATATTATGTGCATTTCCTTAAAAAACAATGTGTCAACACGTGTTCTTTAGCTAAAGGAGAAGGTGTAAACGATAAAAAGAATCTTACCAGGGAAGTTTACTGTGGAACTACCATAGTCCATTGTCAATCGTAATGGGTAGTAAAAAGGAGCATTACCCTGTAAAGACAAGTTAGCTGTTGTAATAGTAATTTAAATTGTATTTCAGTGTACCCTGTTAAACATCTTTACAGTAACTCTTAGTTGACCACCGGTTACAGTAGTTGTAACCGATTGAATGTAGAACTTATATCCCATTGATAGCGCAGCCTACAAGCAACACTTTTAGTAAGTAAGAGGTCTAATATTGCATCGTACAGCTAACGCCCTTGGTCTATCTGCAGAACGGTACCCGGAACTGAAAGCAAAATTGTTCCTTATGATAGCTGAGAAAGTGTTTATTGTAAGTTGTAGTACCATAACCAAGAAGGATGCGTTGCATCAACACAATCACTGAAATCTTGAGGATCAACCTTCTCACCAGAACAAGCAGATATAGGATCTAGAATTAGAGTGTCACTGGTTGGACATGATTCTGTTTAAGTTTTTTTTTTAGGCGTACTTGGTCTCATAATACATTCTTGAAGTTCAGGACGAAGCTCTCCACCAATAGGAGCTTTTTTCCAATTATTAATACCATTGTTGGCGTTAAGCTCAGCTAAAAAGCCAGTACTGAAGAACAACGTGTCTTGAGCCTAAACATCAAGTTAACCAACAACATAAATATTTCATGTATACAAATGAGTCATCATGAAAACCAAGGCGAAGTTGAGAAGCACGGTAAGTGCCAATCCTAGCTGGATATCTCGCTTGAATAGATGTTATCTTAAAGGAGCTATTGTATACATATTCAGTCATTAAAGGGTTATAGGGGTTTTATACTTACTCATCATAGGCTTTAAGAATTCTGTTTAGAAAAGCTGTGCTAGCTAATGGACAACCACTATTATGCCATTCTAGATCGCATTAATTTCTTACAGCAATTTGCTATACATTGTACCTGCCCTAAAACAAAGCGTTATTAAAATCGTAAATGAGTAGTATTAGTCTTACCAGTGTCCATAAAAACCGACCTGAATTGCTCCTGATTGTAAAAAAAAACGTGATTAGATTTTTGTGTTTTTTGAAAAAAACATGTTTCACATACCTATACGATTATCACCATCATACCTCCTTCCCATTTCTTTTATTAGGTTTATAACAGCATTTTGAAATTTAGTGTTTCCGTAATCAGGAGCAACACCTTTCTGCAATTTAGCACAACTAAATTCACAACTCTTAAGCTGTTTTTGCGTACCTCCATCGAACTCGCTGTAGTAACATAAGTTCATGCCAGGGAGCAAGTATGCAGGTATAGCATCGTTGGGTCTCGTTGTTTGATATGGGTAATCCACAAACACTCGAAAGACTGCGTGATGTCCACGGCTTGCCACTATATCAATGTTTAGTTAGTACCTCGCTCAAAAGGATCTGTTTTTGTATTTTCGAGAGCGTACCTTCATTCAGTATAGGTTCCAAACCAGTGTTAAATGTGTATCTATTCGGAAATCACGTGTTAGAATGGGCAGTTCTAACAGGTTTTTTTGTATGGGAATAGCGCACCTGTTTACACCGTTGGTTAGGTCCTTCATTTTGACGTAAAAGTTCTCCATGCCTATGGATTCGACATTAGTTTCACCAGAGTGCGTGGCGTACTGAAAGGGAACTTATTGCTTCCTGGCACAAAAGGGACGAACCCACGTAAAGGATTTTCGTGCGTTTTAGAAGCGTCAAAATTATACGTTGTGGTGCCGCTCATACAAGCCAAAGGGCAACAAATAAGAAGTAAAAGAAGCAGTTTCATAGTTTACAACAAGCTTTGAAAGCTCAAGAGTTGTTGTTAATGATATGTTGTTCACGAGATTCTGCTTTTTTATGGTGAGTTTTAAAACGAACACACAAACTTAACCTAGCGCTAGGTAGAGAAAGTCAAAATTTATATGTATTGTACCTACACGTGCGGAGAAACAACAAGCGCGAGCAAGCGAATATTACGCGCAGTGTACAAAATAACTAGCGAGCTACGGGTAAACAGACCCCGTGTCGTTTCGATCACATGGGCGATACCTTTTGTTCGCGTATTCCGTAGGCGTGAAGATAAGGAAACAAAGTGATAGTATAATCAAGCTGAAAACGAAAGTTCGCATTGTTTTCATGTGCGGACACTACTATGATATATCTGTACTATATTTCTATGGTGTGGTATCATAAGTGAGCATAACTAGCGTGATTCCATATTTTTTCAATGTGGTTATTTTCTCCAATACATCACAAAGAGTAGAACCCAATAGCAAAAAACCATTTGCTATTTCGAGTTTTATGTTACTAGTGGTTAGTTCATTTAAACAATTCACACATAACAACTAGCGCATGTTTTTGTCATGGTTTGTACAAGGCAGTAAACAATACAGCTTCTTGTACTACACAAACGCTAGATCCTGGAAAGATTTAACCAAAC
This sequence comes from Trichosphaerium sp. ATCC 40318, assembly GCA_038496445.1. NCBI lineage: Eukaryota > Discosea > Flabellinia > Trichosidae > Trichosphaerium > Trichosphaerium sp. ATCC 40318. The sequence continues at coordinate 12,803 of JALMLS010000367.1, read as the reverse complement.
GAGTATCACATGTTATGGAGTACAGAGAATTGGTATGTTCAAAAGAATCGTATACTAATCGTGGTGTCACTAAAAGTAAGTGGTCGGTAATCTATATGGTTGTACAATCTTATTATTTTATTGTTTTTGCACGTGTTTTTTCATAGTCTCTAAATGGCAGTACTCCGCGTCTAATCTTGGGAACAGCGAGTACAATAGCAATTATTACAATTACAATGATTAAACCAACGCCCATTGTAACACCAATGATTACGCCAACTGACACTTTAGAACTATCTGTTGATTGCGATGATGGCTCTTTTCCACACGATGGTGGTCTCAGTATTGTAAGTAATGTTGCTTGCCCTGTTAATAAAATGTATCAGCAAAGTAATAGTTTGTTAACAGCAACATATGTCCTACTTACTGTTAAGTGTAACATCAAGAACACAATTTGGTGTGGCTGCTGTAAAGTCATCTCTAAGACTTATCTTACAGTTCAAACTCCGAATCTCAAGTAACTTGTCACTTGTTTCATCGTCTTCTTCCAATACCACTGTTCCGTTGATATCCACACAACCAGTCACATTAAATGTCAATCCTAGTTCAGTCTCGAGAAATGTGTTGGTTGGTAGAATAAAGTCGCCTAAGAAAACGGTTAAAACAATATACTTTTGGCGACGTTTCATACCTTTGATGATGATATCAAAATTGATTATTAGCTTGCCATCAACTTTTATGCCCTGAGGAACTATGATGGGTGGACTCAGGCATGAGTCAGTGCATGGGATATCTCCGAGTTGTTGACAAGTCGTATTAGAGTCTTGACAAAAGTAGTTGTTTTCAAAAGAAGCTTCAAACTCAGCACTACAATATGTTAGTAGACGCTTAGCACTTACCCTTTTCATACCAGTTGGTTACTGAAAATGGTACATGTGGACACCAAAAACTATTGTTCCGAACGTCTCTAAGGTCAATGTGAGTATGAGACATAAGAAGTATGAAAAACATAATAGAAACAGTGATGTGCTAGAGAAACGTACATTGTAGTGACATCTCTGAGGAACGCAGGCAATGGCCCAAATAGTTCATTATTTGATAAGTCTCTTGTGTTTTAAATTTAGTAAACACATGTACCGAAGAACAGGCATGAGGAAGATACTAAACGTACAAATTAACAATGTCAGTTTCAGTAATATTTGGTAGCTGTCCTGATAATTTGGTGTTATTTAAGTTCAAAGTAGTTGCCGTAAGTGTCAGTATGGAAGGAGGAATAGATCCAGAAAATTGATTCATACTCAAATCTCTAACGAAAAGTAAGGCAAGAATGAAAATAAAATAAATACTCACATTGAATTATAGTTGACATTTGTATTAAACTCAGGCAGAACTCCAGAGAAATTATTGTTTGAAACGTCTCTTGATTGAATATTAAGACTAAATAGAATAATAATTCTATGACATACATGGTCCTTGTGTTGCCAGTTGTCAAATGCTCTATACCTCCACTTAACATGTTGTTTGCTACTTCCCTTCACAACAGTAAACAATTAGAGCCTATACCATTTCCAGACGTACACCAGAGAGTAATCACTAAATATAGCACTAAGGTTTCCAGTGAGTTTGTTACCACTTAATCTTCTACGAAAGATTATTAGAGAAAGAAATAGGAAAAAGTCCAAACTAACATTATAGACTTTTCTATCTGACTTTTTTCTAATTGTGGTAAATCTCCTTCGAACATATTGTCTCTAAGGTTCCTACAAGTGTTATTAAATACTATATTCAAGATCACAAAAACTGGGCCATTACACAGTGTCTATGTTGAATATCCATGAAGGTATTTGGCCACTCAAATTGTTACCCCTAAGACTCCTAAACAAGGTCAACAGAATAAAACTACTTGTGGATGAACATACAACTTTATAAAATTAAGACTACCAAGAAAACTTGGAATAGTTCCTTGTAAGCTGCAATTAACTATCTCCCTATATCGATAAACAAGTAACCATAAACAAGGAACAGAAACGCTCAAGCATACAGGTTATTAAGCTGAGTCATGTTGCCAAAGAATTGAGGAAAATCAATCAACTCTTTGTCTGAAATGTGACTATCCACGTGTTAAAAACAAACAAGTAGCAAGTGATAAAGTTTTGCGCTTGTCGTACAATTCACTCACATCCACAAAATTGCCTGGAAACGCCTCCATACGGGCGATATCAAGACTGTCTGTAAACGTTGGTAATCCTCTTACACCCCTTTTCCTTTTTGTCAGAATGTTATTAAGTGCATTAGACGTACAAGCGAGTGAATCCACGTGTGTAAAAAACGTCGGGTATTTCTCCTGTTATTTTACTACTGTAATCCAATACCCTGTTGGGTGGACAATTAGCAAATGCTCTACAAGAACAAAACGCACAAAGAATGGATGCTGGAGGCGTCTGTAATGATTGGTAAAGGTCCTTCAATACTCGTAGAAACAAGACCGCTTCCAAAAACGTAAGCATTAATGTGGCACAGTGCTATCACGTACAAAAACCCAAGTTGAGGAAGCCTTGCAAATAGGTTATCTGGTATTTTCCCAGTCAAGTTATTGTGGTATAAACTTCTAAACGAAACATTTTAGAAAGACAATAGTTTTAAAATATTGTACTTACAATTTGTTCAGGTTGTTTAGATTCACTATTTCAGGAGGAATTATACCTTGTAAGCCACCATTACCATCCAATCTGGAATGGCTCAAGTCTCTAATTGTAGCGTTGAGATTAAAGTACCAGTAAAGGTGAGTGTACATTGATGTTAAGTTGATCATAGTACCAATACAATTTGGAATACTTCCTGAAAGAAATACATTTTCAAGCCGCCTTATTGCAATTAGCTGTAAATAGTATACCACAGTAACATACAAGCGCCTGAGTGAAGTCATATTACAAATTCTTGGCGAAATATAAGCTGACTTCGTGCTTCCCCTTAGAACTCTTTCTTCTGTTAGCTAAAGTATATTGCCAAACGTACAGTACTGCGAGATTTAAGAGTTTCCCTGGATTGATATCAAACGTCCACGTCACTTTATTACTTGAAATGATTCTAAAGCAATTGAGGGATAATCGCCGAACATTCGTACATCTCCGTAAGAGTATCAAAATCATCGAAAGCATCAGTTGTTAAATTCATAGTTGGCAAATCAGCATCTGTAAGGTGACTATCACATGATAAGTAGAAATATCACGAAGCATAAATTAGGCGCGCGGTTACATGGCCTCTATCGTTTTGTTGGTATCACAAGCAACTTCCGTAGCGTCACAAAGCTAAAGTATCTTATTGATATTAAATATTAAACCGAATCCAAAACGCACGTGAAACGGGTCCAAGTTACTGTACTTTGGTTTTAAAGCCTCTTCGAGACTTTGTTGTGCTAGCACCATTCCAATGGTCAGTATCAGCCCGATAACGCTTGATTCCAATAAACTGACTGCTCGCATTACCGTTACTACGCAAAGGGTTTTAATTGGAAAGTTACGATCTTATTTGGTGCCTATCGTCGTGATTTATTTGGTTTGAAACACAAATACATTGTTGTATCATTAGTTCACATAATGATTTTACCTGGTACAACATTATTCCATTCTTAATAGTTTATCCTTTGCTCACTTGGAACGTGAACAGGCAACACAAGATGTAATGTTTGTTTATATGTTTACCAGAAGGAGTACCGTGGCAACAAACTGACGTAAACCATTACGTGAACAAACTTAGTTTTAAATCAACATTATTTTTTGCACCTGTACAAAAATAAACACTGTGGTTATGAGCTATAACTTCAATTATAGCCTACTGAGTAATTGATAAACAACCACATCACTGCCACCTCTACCCAGCCTACAATGTCATGTGACTTTGAGTTTGAACTCAATCTATAGTCATCGCTTAATATCAGCAGGGTAAGAAAAATAAACAGTCTTTACTTTTTTTTTTCAAAGGTAGTGGAGCCTAGTGCCTGAACTGTTTGTAGATGTTGGAGCAAATGATACTATGCTGAAGCTTGCCCATTTCTTGGAAAAAAAGTCAAGTATTTGTAAAACCATTTTCACAGCCTGTTTGTTTGTGCCACCACACAGAGCTAAGAAAACAAGTCATGGCACAAACGCGTCCTTTAAATAATTCACTTCTAAAGACCACCACAATTGCGAACTTACCTGTTGAGATCATTTACGCTATTTTTAAAGAGGTAGCAACTGGAAAAGTCGTAATTGTTGCTCTACAAAGCCTACATAACCTATCAGTGTGTAAACAATGGCACACGATTGCTAAGGATGATTTACTATGGCGTGAGGTTTACAGTATCCATTACAACCTGGAAAACAAAGACTACACAACTGGATATTTCTACCCTCCATTTTTCAACCAAAATCCACAAAATCCAAGAAGATTGGACTTGTCGCTCACGTGGAAACAAAAATGTTTCACAGAGTGTGTCTTTATTGATTCAATGCGACATAGTGGTTTTTTGATGTACTATACGATGGAATATCTTTGTTCTAAATCGGATAGTAGCTTGCTAGAAGACGACTGTGACAATCAAATAGTTTTCGAGGAATTTGATGCACAAGTTTCCACTCACATCGATGCTGTTCATACTTTCTTAGAGAAAGTACTTCTTGATAAAAAGTATTATGATGCATTCTTGGTTTTGTACAATACATGGGATAAATCAGCGTCATTCATGGAAGATTATGGGTTTTATATTGACTCTCGCATGGACCACCCTACTTCTGATGTTATGCATCCAATGGCCTTGATTGTATTTTCTAGAAATACGCTCAAGAACAGTAAAGCAACATGGCTGGAATTTTTGAAAGATGTTGCAAATGGTTCAGGTGATTTTCCGTGGTATATGGAAAGCATTAGTTACGTTATGTTACAGGTAGTCAAAGAATACACACCAAAAGATACAGAACTTCTAAGATTAATTGACATGTTGTGACTATCACAATCAGTAAACCTTAAAGAAACAAAGCAAATGTACTAATCACAATCAAAAAACATAACGTTTGAACTAGTTTTTCATTTTGTATGCATAGTTGGTAAAAGCATAAAAATACACATAACAAAAGTTGTTCCGTAGAGTGACCTATTAATAAAATAATCACGTGGGATGAACAAGAAATGATAAAAAAAACAAAATTTAGAAGTACATTATCCCGGTTACTAAAGAAGATATTGTAATAACTCGTCTCTCCACAGGACTGAATATTGCAGTCAAGCAACTTTAGTAACAAATTGCTGTTGTGTCATCTTTTGAACACTTTGAATAGGTTGAAAGCCGTTTCTAGAATCATTTCATGTTCATTTGGATGGTTTTTTTGTTGGAACTTTAACTTAACGCCCTTCCGTTATGAATACAAGCAATATTCATATTCATTGTCCCGTAAGCCATATTCATTAATATTCATTCCCAAAACCCACAAATCCAGTCAAAATCAGCCAGCAAATTGCACAATTTTCGGCCTTTTACTGTACCGACAAAGAAATGGTTAGATAGAACCCGTTTAGGATGCCATCATCGGTGGCACGTGTTTTCTGTCTATTATTGGTAGAAGTAGCACGAACAATGTCTCTTTGACTTGTTGGTCTACTTCTTTGTTGCATTGTAATAGTAGGACGTGATACTTGTGATTGTGGTCTATTTCTGTGATGTCTCTAGATTGGAAGTTAATCAAATAAAAGGGAGTTTGATATTAATGATAAAACATGTATGTATATGTGTCACTTCAACTATTATTGGAGCTAAGCCTGTTAATGATCCTCATGTCGTTTACTACTGCAGGAGGTGTTAGCACCCTTTTGATTTAATAGTATTCATGCGACACTCAAACAACATACTGGAATAAGTACAACAGCAAACGGTATAATTCTCTGATCACATTTTTTAATGAGAACAATGACAGATATCTCTGCAATGAACATAAAATATGTTCTCTGAATATGTAGCAACCTTTAATAACACGCTATTAATCCTACAACTAAGGCCACATATCCATTCTCATCTTTCGTGTGCCCTTTAACATTTCAGCAATACATTTAGACCAACTTTTAAAACAATCTTTATTTAGCTTATTACATAAAGGTTTACCCGAGTGAACATTATTGTTACTCAAGGTGTTGAGCAACCAATGATTCTGAGATTTCCCATAATTTCTTTGCAAACTCCACATCATTTGCTTTATCAATTGGTTTCGTCTCCTGCAAATAACAATCAGACCCAAAAAAAAAAATAGGAAAAAAAAAGGAAATTTAATTCTTCTCTTTTCACGTACTGAAGAGTCACTGTAATATAGTCCAGGAGTGTCTTGTAGGTCTGGATTCAAAGCGCAATACATTGATGTTGCGGCACCCTTTAAAATACGTGAGAAAAAGACAATAACAAAAAGTTCAAGCTAAAAAAGCTATGTACTTGTTCAGGTGTCTTTAAATTCATAAATACACCCAGCACTGGGGAAAGATAACCTATCCATGATTGATGTCTTCCCAAGTTTGTTTTCACTGCACCAGGATGTACACTGTGGCACGTGACTTCGGATTTCTTCTCTGTGAGTTGACGTTGAAGTTCTTTTATGAAAAGAACATTAGCAAGTTTACTAGCTCCATAGGCGCTCCATGTAGCATAATCTCTTTTCTCCCATTGTAGATCGTCTAACTGTAATGGCGCTCCGTTGCCTAAATACTGCCATTAAAACAAAGGAAATAAAACAAAACACGTGATAAACAAAACGTACCGAAAGTATGTGCAAGAGAAGAAAGACCAATAATTCTTGATTTATCACCTTGTTCAACGAGATCTAAAAGACGTGTTGCAAATGCGTAATGGCCAAAGTGATTAACACCAATCTGTTTTTCAAACCCATCTACTGTTTTGCCGAAAGGACAAGCCATGATTCCTAAAAACGGAGTTATTTTAACAAAGATCTTCCGCAAATAATAATAAAAAAAACAGAATAAGAAAACGATGCTGTACCCGCATTGAGGATGAGAAAGTCTAGTTTGTCTTCCTTTGTATGTAACTCAGCTACAGCTTCCTTTACAGATGCCAGAGACCCAAGATCAAGCTTAGAGCAAAGAGGTTAGGAAATGTAAAGTAAACTCAGGAGGCGGTTTTTTTTTTCAGAAAAAAGATCATCTTCGTACTTTTAGGAAGTGTAGTAATTTTTCGTCAATGCCACTCGCTTTGAGGTCAGCTATGGCTTGAGACGCTCTATCTTCATTTCTGCACGCCAAATACGTCTTAGCGCCTAGCCCTGCGAAGCAACGTGCTGTTTCATAGCCAATACCAACGTTTGCGCCTAAAAAGATTAGTCGGTTGGTTGACACCTAAAGAACTTACCTGTTACAACAGCTACCTTGTCTGTAAGGTCAGGGTTGTACTTCTTGGCTATATCGCCTGCTGTAGACCTCCATGTAAATTCTCCTGCGCTTGCTGTATTGCCCATTTGTATTGATAAGTGGTGGCGTTATTGTGTTGAAGTAGATTTGAAGACAGTTTGGTCCAAATTGAGTCGCAGGGAACAACATTTGCCCCAGTTGTGATATGTACCCAATTTACCAATAAACTAAGCTCTCGGTGCCTTTGGGGGCGATCTACGAGCTGCACACGCCATTATGTCATCAGGCCACGCACACGTGCTAAAGGGAAAAACCTCTTCCTTAGTTTTTGAGCTTTTTCCGACGTAGAAGACTATTCTACGCGTAAAGAAGGTGGTTTGTATAAAAATAGTGCACAAGTATACTGTTGACTGAATTCTGCTTTTTTTGGCTTTTTTATTGAAGTAGTTGTGGTAAATGGCAAAGCGAGACGCTCTAGTGCGAAGGTCACTCACACAAACTGATTTACAAGACTTTGAACTATCGTTTTGGTACAATTCACTGTACCTTGCTTTGCGCTACCGTAATTCGCTAGGGACAAGGATAAACGGTTCGAAAATACTATCAGAAATAGAAAAGTCAGCTCTCCGCGAATAGCATGGCGTACGCGTTATTTTATCTAAGTACATACGCAGGTTATAACGATAGCGTTATAGGCAACAAAAAGGAAGTAAGATCTGTATTTGGTTGGACGGACGTTCAAGACAACAAGGACGCTTCTTCACAGAGTAGTGGCGAAGAGAAAGAGCCAAAAAAGAAGGAGACGTTACAGGGAACCTTTTCTAATCAAAGCGATTTGCCTAAACTGCCAGTACCTTCGTTAGAAGATACTTGTAAACTGTACGTGGCATCAACACGCGAATTCCCATCATGATGACACAAACACCCAATCATCGCTTTTTTCGCTTCCTAAGCGCTCCGGTAACATTATTAAAGGTATTTGGAGTCTGTTAAACCGTTATCAACGATAGAAGACTTTATAACGACAAAAGCCGCTGTAGATGAGTTTATAGCGCCTGGAGGCGTAGGAGAAATGGTACCATAAGCGACAGGCATACCGGATAAACTTGTAACGCCCTTTTTAGCTTCAAAAAAAATTGGTTGCAAAAAGCCAAACTCGGTGTCCTAGCTGGCTTGAAGATTGGTGGGATGATAGTTATTGTGAAGGTAGAGCTCCCATTAGGTGCGTTGAACGCTTTGGTTCAGTCTGAAGAAAGACTCACTCATTTGTTATTTTCTTGAAAGTTTTTTTAAGTTTTATTTTTTTTCTATCTTTAGTTGCCTGGAATCAACGTGTTGTGACCTGCAATCGAGTAACCACAGTATCTTCTGCTGGGAATAAACTTTTGAGCTTCTACACTCTTCACCTAACCTTGAAAAGCATGATTCTTTAGTGTTTGTTTTTTTCTCTTAAACTTATTTGATGCTTTAGTGTACACGTCAATTACTTTTATACTTTTGAAGATCAACCTCGTCCAGGTACCGTAGACTACTCAATTTATAGTACTAAAGTTAACGTCTATCGTAGAGGAACAAAATCAAGTATCACGAGCTGCAGGACTTCTTCATGGCGCATTGACATTCCGTCAAGAAATCGAAGCGAAAACATTATCACCTGATTCTGAACGTGGTACACCTCTATGTATGAGTCAATACCCAAGATTATTCGCATGTTCTCGAGTACCTGGAAAGAAACGTGATCACCTCATCACGTATCAGAAAGAACCAATTGGTCGTGATTTCGGATCAAAAACAACGCAGTATGAATACTGTGACTCTAAACACGTGGTCGTGTTACATAAGGATAACTTTTACAGTATGCGTGTATTAGATAAAGGATCTGTACGCTCTATATCGTACATAGAACAGTAAGACATTTAACAGAACTCAAAACCAAAGCTCATAATATTTCTTCTGTAAATAGATGCTTGTCGTATATTTTAACCGATGCTCGTTCTCAAAAAACTCAGCTTCCTATTGGTACACTCACATCTGAAGAAAGAGATCAATGGGCTACTGTAAGAGAAGATTTGATTGAGCATAGTAAGAAGAATGCCGATATATTAAAGGTTATACAATCAGCTCTTATCATACTTTGTCTTGATGATAAAACACCTCAAAACGTCGAGGAACTCTGTCGTGTTGCACTTCACGGTACTGACCAAAAACTAATATTTATTATTAAAAAATCATTCTACTAATTGCACATCAACACCTTTTACTGTCACGTGCACAGTGATCTGTTTTCGTGTTTTATGCTCTTGTTTTGTATTTATCTTTATATTTACTTTTGTTCGTTTAGGTGATGGCAGTAACCGTTGGTTTGATAAAAATCAACTCATAGTATGTCGTAATGGCAAAGCTGGTGTGGTATGGGAGCACGCATCCGCTGATGGAACATCAACTCTTCGATTAGCTGATACAATGTATAAACACTGTTGCAAATATGGTTCAAAAGTTCCAAACACAAAGCCTCCAGCAAAACAAGACCGCCCAGAGAGATTACAATTCAAGTTATCCGAAGATATCAAAGACTCGATAAAAGCAGCATATCTTAAATACAGAGAACTCGTTCTTAATAATGCAACGTCAATGTTAAGGTTTACTAAATTTGGTGGAAAATGGATAAAAGAAAACAAAATGTCTCCTGATGCCTTTATCCAAATTGCTATACAATTGGCTTACTATAAGATGTTTGGTAACTGTTGCGCGTACGTACTAGTTTTACTCATAGTGAAGCATGATTTTCACAGGTAATGGTGCTTAGGACGTATGAGTCGGCATCAACAAGGACTTTTTTCCATGGACGTACTGAAACTGTAAGAAGCTGTAGTTTGGCTTCTTTAGAGTTTGTAAAAAGCTCTTTTGCACCACTTCTAAGTTATGGTTTTGATAATAGACCATCACAATTAACGCTGCTTAAACAAGCTGTTGAGTCTCATGTGGCGTACATGAGAAAAGCAAAGAAGGCACGAAACTTTATTGAAATTATCAAAAACCAAAAATACTTTCTTTGTTCTGTGGAGCCTTGTACAATGTAATTTTTCTTAAAGGGTATGGGAGTCGATAGGCACTTATTTGGTCTTGGTAAAATACTGGAAGAACTTCGAGCTAAAGGAGAAGGTAAGAAAACAGGATTGTTTTGTTTCTTGTTTTGGCTCACGATTGATTTTTTTAGACATTGAGGTTCCTCAGCTGTTTACTGATCCTAACTTCAAAAAATCAAGTCACTGGAAGCTTTCTTCTAGTCATTGTGGTTCACCTTCTTTAAGTGCTTTTGGATTTGGACCTGTAGTTACTAGAGGGTTTGGTATGACTTTTTTTTTTCCGCATTTTTTTCTGACTTTTTTTTGTTCTCAACACAACAAACTATTCCCACCCGTTTAACTTTGTTTAGGTATTGGATACATGATAAAGAATGATTCGATATCTTTTTGTGTTACAGGACAACTAAGCAAACACAGAGAAATTCTAATATCTAGTGAGTTATTCGCAAGCTTAGTAGAACAAAGTATACTTCACATGAACTCAATAGTTTTATCAAACCCAGAACACCAGGTACGCTGTGCTTTGAGTTCCAGCATTTGTGTTCGCCATCAACCCACATCTCTTGCACTTGGAGTTGTCCATTTTCATACTGTTCTTTGTTTTTACAACTACATCTTTTTAACGGAACGCTTTATCAGATAGCTTGTTTTCAATGGTATGCTAACTTCTTGTTTTTTTTTATAGATTCACGTGCCAAAGTCTTTAGAATTTACCCATCCTACTGGTATGTACTTCTTTTTAAAAATGGCATTGAACTTGAGTATTAATGGATGTTTCCTTTGTAGTAAACTTGGCTCGATTCGCTTCAACAAACTGAAGGGATAACTCAAAATCCTTTTTGAACATGACCTAGAAAGCACGTGATTGGTATTCTCTGTTACAAGCTTGTAAGTACCTGTATCGCTTCTGCTATTGTTTTAGTTGTTTAGAGATTATTTACAGTGTTTGTAGTTAAATAAATGCAGCAACTTGAGAGAATGTAGGTATTTAGTTATTTTGGCAAAAATTCTCAGTCGATTTTATTCTGACAACTGCTTTAGTTTTTTCACTCAACTATTATTCTGTATGTTACTTTTATTAAATTTTAAGAATTACAATGACTTCAACATATAAGGATACCTGGTGCAAATAACACAACGCACAACTAGTAGTCCTGAGGCGATCCAATCAATGTTGATGCCTCGATTTTAAGCCCATCTTCTTTACCAACAAATACCTTGAAAGTTCATAGCTCCAAGGTGCTGCATTGGTACCTTGCTCATCTAGTAAGGACATATAGTAAAGAGCTTGTTTTGACACAACACCAGTTGTGAGAGCATTTATTATTTCCTTATCAATAGCATCATCACTATTAGCTAACGCTTCATCTACTTCAGAGGGATCACACTTCTGCCAATCCAAAATATAATCAAGGGCAGTCTTGCCTTCATGATTCTTTATTGTAGCATCAACACCAGACATAACAAGCTGGAAAATCATTTGAGGATTAAAACTTTTGCAAGCAGCAATGAGCGCAGTGTCACCAAGAATATCTTGGTGGTTAGGTATGAAGTTTTTGTGTTTGCAAATGATTTTAGAAAATTCACCGTACTCTAATGTTTGATGTTTGTCATCAACCTCTGCAATCTTAAAAGCAATGGTCCGTCCATCTTCATCAGGTTCAAAAAATATTGAGGTTTTCCCAATAAGGAATAATTGCTTCATCAAGTAGCAATTCATAATCCTCTCTAATAAACCACATCCAAAATATATCAATATCAAACAAGTGCAATCCATTAACTAATATATCATATCTGGGACTATAGTGCAGAAAAGACCATCCTCTATTATCTCTAAGGTTAAAATCAAAGGATTCACATGTATCAATGTTGTCTATTGATAAATCCTCCCCTATGTACATCAATACTGTTTTGCCAAAGTTATCTCTAAGGTTAAAGTCGATTTGGTGTTTTTTCACAGTGCTGTAGATTTTACTATATACCTCACCACTAGCACTCACCTCAGCCCTATCAGCTGCAACATGTAAAGGTGTCATACCAAATACATCAACATTTGTATAAATACTATTTCCATGAATCTTTTCTAGTTTCTTTAGTTTCTTGGTTAAATGACGTGGAGCGTGTTGAATCAATCCTGTGATATTACTGAACCTTTCATAAGCAAACTGGTTTGATCCATCTTTTAAAACATAACAATCATCTTGGTACAGGTCAACCTCATCTTCTTCGTCCTCTTGGTCACTACATACATATACCTCATCTTCCTTTGCATTTTCGTTACTATACTCAACGCCAAAAACACTGCAGAATTCCTGACAGCTATCCCAGTTAATAGCAGTACTTCTTGAATGCCGTTCT
>JALMLS010000337.1:0-42678 GCA_038496445.1 Trichosphaerium sp. ATCC 40318 | reverse complement strand
GCTGAGCTTGTAAGAGAAGTCAACTTGAAAGAGCTAAAAACGAAAAGAAAAAAGGTTCGCTTCTCATATCTTTCTCAAGATCTTCATTATCCATATCTTAACTATTTTCATTATTATGTAGGTTCTGGTTATCACTTGGTTAAAAAAGTAGCAGAGTTTAATTTATTACTTGGAAATAAGGAGAAAGCGATTGGTAAGTTTTTTTTTACATTTCTCGCTATTGTTCCTTAACACTCTTGATTAGAAATGCTTCTAGAAACGCCTAGTGATAATCCAAAGTTCTATTCTGATGCTTTAAAGGCTTGTGTGGTATCAGCTGCTCTTTCTCCTGATACATTCAGAAATACTGTAAGTATCTCACAACGGCGCTTGAGCTCAGCTTTTATTTTGTGTTTTATTTTCTCTAATGTTTTCTGCTTTTAGGTTAAGCTTGTTGCTACGAATTTGATAGCTAATGGTAACCTTGATGAAGGTGTACAATTATTATGTCTTATTGATAAAAGCTTGGACGCTTGTAGATACTTACAGTCTTATGATAGGTATGTGAATTGTATACTTTTTTTTTCTTTCCTGAATTTTTTTTTCTTTTTCGTTTTTGCTTAAAACTCTGCATCACAGATTCTGCTTAGAATAATTCTATGTTTTTGCGATTATTTGGTGGTATTGTGTAGCCATCACTATCACTTTTTATATGTTAAATGTCTTCGTAGTCATTTATTGTAATTGAATGTTTATATTGATTAATTTTTTTTCCCTGTTAGATGGATTGATGCAGCATGGCTTGCGAAGATAACATTAAAGGAGGAAGAATGTTCAACAGTAATGATGAGATGGGTTCAATATCTTATTTTAGTTGGTAATATAGAACTATCAATAGATATCTTGCTTACACTAGGAGAGTTCCATATGGTACAACTTTCTTTATTGTAACTTTTATTCTTGCTTATTTTGTTCTTTTTTTTCTAGGTTTTACAGCTTCTCCATAAGCTTAGACAATTTGATACTGCTACTCTATTTGCTAGGGCATGTCAGGAATGTGATTTACTTAATGAGGCACCGGAAGGAAGTACGTTAACAACAAACCTTTTTATACATTTTTGACTTAGCGATGTCTTCAACACGTGATTTGCTGCGCAACATTGTAGGCTCGTTTTGGAATATTACAGCTCTTTTTTTTTTGTTCATATCTAGCTTGTGTGTTGCTTATTGTTTTTACTAGCAACACTTGGTAATAATGATAAAGTTGTTGCACTTGAGACATTGTTAAAGTCAATACACTTGGATTACGCTTTTCATCTTAAGAAACTTGGATATATTGAAGCTGCCACATTCTATGCAAAGAAGGCAGGAGATGCTGGTGCAAGTTTATTTGAAGATGGTCAGAGTACAGAATAACTTAAATAAAATATTAAAATAACATTGAATTAATACCTACGGTGCAGAAATGTTAAAAGTGTGTAAAACATACTCCTTGCGGAAACCCAAATGAACTTTGTCAAAAAAAAGTCAAAAATTCGACACTAAATTATCCTTTGAACTATTTAGAAAGGCCCCTCTTGTTAGCTTTACGGGGAAGGTTTGGAGGTAGATCCTAGAGGCGACTGAGTGCCAGAACCCAGTTATCTCCCTTTGTGGCGAACAGTTCAATATCACTTTGACATTTTTTCGACGTGTTTTTTTGACATTTTAGTCATATAGTCCATAACTCAGGTAGGTAGTTCTACCAACTACGATTTGTGCGTTCGTCGAGCCTCCTGTCACCCATCACGCCAAAAACTCCTAACTGTCGGGCTTGAATACTTGTTGACCCGTGCTTTTTAGATAGTTGTTTTGGTAGAGGGAACAGGACTTTTCTACCTCAAATACGGTATATCTTCAGGGCAGTTCCAATTATGCCTTGAAGCAACTACTTAACTAGAAATTTTTTTCCGAAATCTATGCACACCGTACAAGCCAAGAGTATTATGGTTTAATTTAATAGCTTATGTACAGAAAGCAGCAATCGTTAAAGACTTTCAGATATCTAAGATATCTCTAGATTCCAGATAATTCAGATACTCGAGAATATTCGTGTTTTTTCGTGGTCAAAAACAGTTATTGTGAGTTTTATTTACGGCGGGGCATCTTCATACTTAATAATGGCGTTTAATTATCTATTTCCGCTAGTGTTCTTAATGTTATGTGGGTTGTTAATCTACACAGAAGGCCGATCGAATTGGGAAGAAGCAAAATCTGAATGCTCTAGCTCAACAAGGTACGTCTTTTCGCTATCACGTGGACACTTTTTACGACGTTCCGTCTTTAATAGCGACACTAGCGTATTTACGGGTAGCTCTTTGTTAATATCTATATCATAAAGGGGATCTAATCTCATAGAAGTACTAAACAACGTGACATACAGCTTTTTACCTCAAGTTAATGCGCAAAACGAAAAATATTGGCTGGGCGTAATGCTCATTGAAGATCCTTCATTGTACTTGGGAAACTGTTCTGATTGCGGCCTTGGATGCCAAAATTGTTGTGATGCCTGTTATGTTGCGTTGTCTTCCTACTTTTGGATTTCAAGCAACGTATCTATGACTCAAACAGATCTGTTTGTAATTACAGCAGAAAATAACACAAAACAGTTTTTGGACATGTTTTTTGAGGCAGGCGAACCCAGTTTCTCGAATGGAAATCCTGAGAAGTGCCTGGAAGTTGCAACAAAGGGTAACACGTGATTACAATGCTTAAACAAACTAGAATTGTAATCGTCGAAACTGTGTTTTTGATTTTTTTGTTACAGGATTTAACGACTTGCCTTGTGAGCAACTACTACAGTTTGTTCATTGTGAATCTGATATAACCACCCCAAAGATTGTAATGGAAGATACAAATATTGTCAGTCAAACAATTAACTTCCTAGGTAAGTCCTTTTGATTAGCACATTCTTTGGTGAATACCATTCGCTTTTTATTGCGTATTTTTTTGTCGCTCAGTATTTGTGTTCAGGAAACGTCACATTCGTTGATAACGTTATTATTGTAAACGAAGAGTCAAAGGTAGTAACTACTGGATGTCTAACTTTTAATGGAAATGTCACAATTACCATTTCAGAACAAGTACGGTGATATCATTTTTGTTCTTTCTTTTTTTTGAGTTTTCTTTTATTTTTAGATACACTTTTGTGTTTATTATGAAATAGGTTAACTCTTCGATTGATCTATTTACATACAACAGCTTATGCTCAGTTTCTATTGATAATGTTACACTCTCTTCAAATGGCGCATGCTTTATACAAGACAGTACGAAAACAATGAAAAGAAACAACCTTTTTTTTTTGTTGTGCTTACAATAAGAATTCAGGTGTACAAGGTACACTTTCAATTTTCTTTGGACCAAAATGCACTCAATCAAAGGTGGGAGATGCGTCGTTCCCTGTATTTGTTATCATAATCGTTGTGCTTATTGTGTTATTACTTATCATCTTGACTTTACTTTTTTTTCTTGTACCTTCTTTGAGACAACGTATATTTCCTTACTCTCTCCCAAAACAAACTTTTACAGCGTCTGTATCTCCAACTTAATAAAAAACCAGCTTGCTTAATACAACAACATCAAACTGGACCTTTCTAAGGCGGTCCATTGTATACCTATCTTTTTTCTGACATTTAATTTTATGTAATGAACAAACACGTGTTAAAAATTGTCATCCTGCTGTAAAATGAAAGCTTTCGGCTTTTCACATTTAATTTTGATCATATTTATATTGTTCACTGGCTACATTAAGTTCAACTAAGAAGCAGTCCATGGCTTATGAGAATAAGTCAATGCCTCATATTTTTTCTTTTGTACAATGCAAGCAATACCTGGGCTTTTGTGGTTACCATCTGAACTTCAAATAATTATATGTAACTTAGATAAGGAAGTATTCATCATGTGGCATGTTGTGTACTCTATTTATGTTGCTGATGCCTAGTTGTAGGCCTACGTTATGTAAAACAAGTGCTTTGATGACTCGTTTTGATTCGCTGCTCCAAAAGAATGGAGAATGGCGTAAATGGCATAAAAACGGTGTGATTAAAGGAATAGTAACATGGAAACAAGGAATGAAGCATGGCAAAGAGAAGAAATGGGATGACTCCAGCAACTTAGTTTGTGAACAATTTTTTTCGAAAGGTTTGAAACACGGTTCATTGAAGAGGTGGTACAGTGATGGAAGATATTTAAAAGGAGAGATGCTTAATGGAGAAGAAGAAGGCATATTTAGGGTATGGGATAACAGTGGTCAGATAGTGAGCCCGCCTTAACTGCGCGGGGAGTGCATCACCTCTTCACTATTTTACGTTCTAACTATTATCAGTGGTAAAATGAAAACAGGATTTTGGATATAAATCCCACTAAATTCCTTTGTTTTAGGGATTTTTAAGGTAATTTGTGAAGAATTCTTATTTTTATTTTTTTTTATGGCAGGATTTTTGATAGAATTACCATAATATTCCCTTAAATACGGAATTTTCAGAATTATTGTACAAAATCCAGCAAATAATGTACTAATTTAGTTAGGGTTAGGGTTAGGGCTAGGGTTGAGGTTTATGAAAGTACAAATTAAGTTAGGGTTAGGGTTTAGTTTTATATTTGCAAAAAACCATCGACACCTTAGGTACATAGGTTTTTCTAGCAAACAATATCCACATGCTATTATTAAAGGTGCAAAAACCAATGGTACAGGTTAAAGTGCGTTAATCCAAAAAGTAACAGAGAACGCGTTTTAGGTGGTTTGGAAAATCACTTAAACATAAATATCTCTTACTTATCTGTTTTAGGATGATTAAAGCATTGCAACAGCCTTATTACACCATTAAAGAATGTATTTAAAGCATTAACTCCAAGTACGTTGTTTTTAAAGCTTATTTCCACTTAATTTATCAAAAAACCCTATGCATTCTTAATTTAGCGTTTACAAACGCATTAATTATTGTTCAGGCTCTCAAAACCAAATGCAATCAAATTACTTCTTTCGTTTATGAAGACACGATGTATTTAACTTGTACGTATTATTTAGGATGTGTGTATTTTGTAATGATCAATAAATAAAATGACTTTGCATTAAATCTGAACCAAAGTATCGAATAATATTTTGTGTAATTTATACAGTATTTTTTATTGAAATCTACAAAAAATACATTAAAAAATGCTATAAAGAATACATAGAGAATTCTATATAAAATACATACACAATTCCAAAAGTAATACTTTAAGAATTCTATGAGTAATACTTACGGAATTTCATATAAATTCAATGGGAATTAAGGAAGAGTTTTTCCGTCTACTTTTCCCATAGGAAAACAGGGTGGATTACTTAAAAATTCCCATTTCTATTTTACTACTGATGTTACGCTAGTTAGAATAACGGTAGTGCTGGTTATGCCTACTTTATACCTTACAAGCTATACATTTCCCCTTAGTAAACATTATTTAGAACGTTATAACAACTACCACTGTAGTGACAATAAACCCATTATTCAGCATTTTGTACATACTTCTTTTATGATTTATCCGTATGACATTGTAGTCATGCGTATCAACGATACATGGTCCGTAGTCAATACCAAGGCAAAACCAAGTTATCCACAAAAAATTCATCATCAACATTTTTACAAAAAATCCTACTTTACAGAAAACAATATTCATCTGTATTTTAAAATATCACGTGGAAAATTTTGTATTTCAGATTTTCTTTCCAAAGTGCAATTCGCTCATATAGAAAATTGCAAAAATTTGGTAATTTCTACTATGGATAATGACACGTATGCAAATTATGTGAATGCCCTCACCATGGTCCAATCCATTACCACTACTCACTACAAACGATTAACAACGATGGCAGTAAATCAACAAATTGACCAAGTTATGGATGAACTTCCTGAAATCCAAAGAATCTCAGTCTTCAAAAACACGATCGAAAAAGTATGTATTGATATGTCCAAGTCCAATGACAATCAATTACAAGAAAGCGCTCAACAAGGAAGAATCGTGTGGATTATTAAACTCGAGATTTATCCAGATCTGATCCAAGGTGTTAGACCCAAACAATTCATTTCCGATGATCTTCAAGCCAAGTTCAATCTAGCTAAACGTGCTATTCATGAAGTAATCAAGAGCGAAAGTGAACATATCATTACGGCTAAGGAGTTCCCTTTCAATACTACGATTTCTATGTATGCTTCTCCGTCTGTTATACAGGTCTAAAATTTTCGAGCTGTTTTTATGGTAGATACCATGGATTTGTGGTATAATTATACCATTGATTCCAATTTTATACCACAAATTCCAGTATAATATACCATAAATCAAAGGATTTATACCATAAAACAGCTAAATTATACCATAAATATACAGTAGAAAGTGCGAATTTATACCATATTTTTTCACCTAAAAAAATGCAATATATGGTATAATTCTACCATAAAACATGGTATAAAACACAGTATAATACCACAAAGCCTGGTATATTATACCTTAAAACTTGGTAGATTATACCACAAAACCAGGTGTATTATACCGTGTAAAAACTGTTCTAATAATAAAACCACATTTATTAATACATTCTTTTGTTTACATCCGTGACCTTTGGTTTTGTCCATGTTCTCTTTTGCAGTAGTTGACACCTTCAAAAAAAAAGATCGTACTTGCTGTAAGTGCATCGAATGGACATAGCATGAAAACTAAAAGAAGAGTTAGTAAAGGCTTGATGCACAAAATAAATAGTCGTACAAGAATTGCTGTTTTGTTGTGGTGACAGCGCTGAGAGTAACAAATGACCTGTGCGGTGAAGCCAAACCAAGATTAAAACAAAGAAATGAAAATAACTGCCAACTCCATCAGAAACAAGTTCTAGCAGAATCGTACCTGTTAGCTAACACATCTTGGTTTTTTTTTTATCTAGCCTGTAAAACCTAGGTTCAAACAGCTTCAAAACAACTACTTTTTAGCGTACCTTGTGTTGTGTGGGCGATAAACTGGTCAAGACTTAGTTTTATGTCCTGGCTTAGCCAATTAGTTTACAATATCACTCGTAAGGTCAACGCATGGGTGCAGAGCCTAAATGCTATCTGTTCCGGTAAATGTGGGCGTTTAGTAGGAAAAAAACCAAAAAAATCCAAAAAAATCCAAAAAAACCCAAAAAACTCGAAAAATGGGTAGGCTTTGAAACAACTTTGCCTTATAACACTAATCACGCGGTTTAACACACATTGGGGCATATATCAAGAATTTCAAAAAAAAATAAATAATTTTGCTCCTGATTTGGTAAATGAGGCTGTATGGTGTTGATTGAGTGTAAAAATGCCTATGGAGAGGAGAAAAAAATGAGAGCCGGGGAAAAAAACCTCCAATTGGAGGTTTTTTGCGAATAGGCATTTTTCGAGCGCTAAACGCATTTTTGGTGTGTCTGCCACTGTAGCGCTCTAACATGGGGTACGCGGAGTGGTTTCTTCCTCAAATACCGTCAATTGGAGAAAGTTGGCCAATTTATCCCTAAAACGCCCGTAATTGGGGCGCGTTACCAGATTTCTCTCTTAAAACTGTTTTTCACACATTTATATGCCAATTATGTTCAATAACAGCTACTGTCAAAGCATTGTGTGGTATGGCGTTTGCGTAGGTCCATATGCTATTAAATCAACTGCAGACCAAGTGAGCTTTGACTAACTTATACTTATACGGTATAATACCACAGTATAATACCACATTTTATGGTATAATTATATGGTATAATGCACGGTATACAATACTTTAAAATACAGTATAATACCATGGTATAGTACCATGTTTTATGGTATAATTATATGGTATAATGCACGGTATAATATACTTTAAAATGCAGTATAATACCATGGTATAGTACCGTGTTTTATGGTATAATTATATGGTATAATGCATGGTATAATATACTGTAAAATGTGGTATAATACCATGGTATAGTACCATGTTTTATGGTATAATTATATGGTATAATGCACGGTATACTATACTTTAAAATACAGTATAATACCATGGTATAGTACCATGTTTTATGGTATAATTATATTCTATAAATCGAGATATGGTATAAACATGGTATAATGGCTGTTATACCATTTGTCCAAAAAACATGGTATAATACCATATTTTATGGTATAATTATATGGTATAATTATGAATTATACTGAGCTTGTACCATAAAAGGTGATTATACCATAAAATATGGTATTATACCATGATAATTTTCAGACCTGTAGATGATATCCAAGAACTTCGCGGTAATCTCAAGAAAGATGGATTCAACGTTATTACTATTGCCCACAACTCGACCAAAATAGTTATCTCTGGTTTCGAAATCACGGAAGGAGAAAAAGAGATGCGTTTTCTTTGTAACGCATTCTGTGAAGCTATGGGAGTCAAACTTCTCGACTTTCGAAGATGGAAAACTGAAACGTTTCATTATCCGACGAATGGTTGTGTTTTCTTGTGCTCAAAGATTATCGCAGGATTTGAAAAATTCCAAGTTCTCAAGAGAAATAAACATCATCTGGTTTTTAAGGTGTTTAAAAGCGCTAAGGACTTCAGAAGTGCCCAACAATACGCAGACACGGTACAATTTCTCTCCGAAAACGAAATAGAAAGTTTTAGATTGGGAAAAAGAAAGAACGAAACTGCTGTCAATCCTGTTCAACCGAAGCGCCCAAGAAAGATTGTTGCTCCTTACAATCCTCAACAACCGACTGTCTGTGACCCAGATGTTCCAATGCAACCTGTTCAAATACAACAATTTGACGATCAATATGAGAAGGATAAAGTTATACGCGAACAAGCCTTTATTGATGCACTTAAACAACATATGGCACTAGAAAGACCAAAGAGAATTGCAAAGAGAGTCGATCCGGAGTTTAAAGAAGATGAGATTACCCAGCTGCGTATCGCCTTCTATAAGAATAACCCTCTTAACCCAAAAAAATGATGGTTAGACTAATAAATACATCATTTACGTTGACTTACCCTTTTTTGCTGTTTTCTTACCCTTTTTTGTTGTTTTCTCTTGTTTTTCTGCTTCGTAGGGTCCTTTGGTTGTGTCGGCTCTGTTTTTATAGAAAAATACAAATTTGTAACCATTCTTTTATTTTTGTGTCTTTTCTAGTTAATTATAGGTTTGCCTACGCGTGGTTTGGGTTATATGATCTTCTATGACTAAGTTCAAAACAGTTAAGCTGGCTACAGCCAATATACGTGGCTTCAGTAATTTTGACATGGTGCGTGAGCTCTCGTACAACCTTAAGTGTAATATTTTATGTTCCACGGAAACAAATTCTTTTCAGGAGCACAGACGCAAAACAATTTCAACAGATGAAGGTAGAGGTACAGGTGTGGCGTTAACAGCAATCAGAGGAAAAAATCCTGTTCTTATCAATTCTTTGGATGGACGCATTCTTGTCGCTGAGGTGGAGTGTAATGGCGTCAAACTAAAGATAGCTACGATTTACGCTAAATCAAATAGTTCTAACCAATTTTGGCTTAAAGTATTCGAAGCAGTGGCAGAATGCGATATAATTACTGGTGACTTTAACTTGCGCATAGAGAATAAGAAGTCTTTAAAAACGTACGCATTACTTCTTAATCTGGGATTCATAGATGCAGCTGTCAAATTTCATAAAGTGCTCCCTACACATGAAAAAGGCGGTAGACTGGATCTGCTTCTTGTCTCTAAAACGCTAGCTACAAATTTAAAGTCATTCAAGATCCTAGAAATGCCTTTATTTGAGTTGGATCACTCAATTCTTCTAGCTACGTTTGAATTTGGTCCTCGTCTCCCTCGTTCTTTTCGTATTAATCCTGTTTTGTTTAAAGAGGTCTATAAAGACACTAAGATATGTGATTTGACCTTTGGACCCCTCCCAATAGACTATTTGCGTGACAAATTGGAACTGATGAATCGTTTCAAAAAAACTCAAACTAATCTTATATTTAAGAAAAATGCAAGAATAAACGTGTTGGCAGATGTCCTATCCAACAAACACACAGCTACAGTCAAGGACCTTCTGGAATACAATAATCTTATCAGAGAAAAAAAGGAATTTACATGTGTCGCTGCCTCTCTGGATAAGGATAAATATAATGAAATTCCATCAGCACAATTAACTAGATTGCTAAAAGGAAGAAATTCAGCCAGAGTTATAGAAGAACTTTGTTGTACCTGGAATGGTACATCATCCAAAGATGTCAAAGCTATCTTATCTACAAGTGTTCGCTTTTACAAGCACCTATATGACGACCTGATTGTAGATGAGACCGTATTAAAACAAGTAAGCAATTTATGGAATCCTAAAGTCTTTGTAGATCTCCAAAATAAATTAAACAGTAAGATTGAAGAAGAGGAGATAGAAGAGGTAATAGATAAGATGCCAACGAACAAAGCTCCAGGCCCGGATGGCCTTTCTGCGTGCGTCTATAAAACAATGAAGAATGTCTTTGTTCCCTCTTTAACATCTCTTTTCAATGACTTCATTCAACAAGGATGTGTGGATCAATTTTTATGTAAAGGTACCATTATTCCAATATTTAAGAAGGGTGATCCTACATTAATGGCTAATTACAGACCTATAACTCTTACTAACATTGATTATAAAATTTTAATGAAAGTTTTTTATAATCGTATGACTCCTATAATGTCCAAGGTTATTCTCAAAACTCAGAATGGATTTATTCCAGGCAGAGACATAGTAGATAACGTGATAGCAGCTTTGGAAGCCATAGCTTACAACAAAAAACACTCAAAATGGCTTAGGATGATAGCTTATGATTTCAAAAAAGCATTTGATTCATGCAGTCATACAGCGCTGAAACTTTTCCTAACAAAAATAGGATTCTCAAAAAAAATTGCTGATATGCTAGTTCAAGCGCTTAAACTAGATGTACAAGTTAGGATTAACCGTAGTTAGTGAGGAAACATTCTGCACTAAGAGAGGTACAGGACAGGGGAATCCTATCAGCCCATATTTTTTCGCCATTATGGTGGAACCTCTTAATTGGATCATCAATCACGAGGCTTATATTAAAGGAGCTGAGATGAGTATTGATAACTGGCTTAAGAACCTCTTCTTCGCCGATGATCTCTTGTTGTTAGCTAGTTCCGTAGATGATATAGATGAAATGAATTATTGGTTAACAAGATATGGCAAAGCAACCGGTCTACAAATCAATGAGAAAAAGTGTTTTCAAGCAAATATTTCAGGTTTAGACGACGATAATAGTAAGGTCTTCGACACAGGTACAAGTATTAGATACTTGGGTTTTACTCTTAGTGATGATGGACTGAATTTCGATTGGAATAGTGCGATACACAAGATAGCTCTACAACTCATCAAATGGAAACCGCTATGCAAAACAATTCGCCAAAAAATTAATGTTTTTAAATCATATGCTCAGTCCCAACTAATCTACTTTACTAGACCACTTTCTATTCCTCCAAGTGCAACAGCTAAACTTATTAACGTCTGTAATTGGTTCTTGTGGGATGTGTCAAGAGTATATGATAAATACCGAAAGTATTCTCGCGTTTCCTGGTCGCAACTCTCTCTCCCATACAAAAATGGTGGTTTTTCGTTAAGTTCCATATCTAAATTAGTAACGCATTTAAAGCATCATTATGGGACGTCACCTAACAACAGACACTGTACAAAACGGTATGGAATAATAAGTCACATCTTGGTTGCAGAAAACAATTTGATTCTTTTAATGTGGTTCCAAATTCCAATTATGAAAAGTTAAATTTTATTCTTTAATTTTAAGAAAAGAATTATCCCTCGCCTTAAACCCCACTTCAGGAAAAACTACATCTTTAACTCATCCATACTCCTACTACTAAATAAATTCAAGGGAGTCAGTTATATTAGAGACATTGTATGGAGATTTATTATGAGATGTCTTCCAGTTACAGGTCTGAAAATTATCATGGTATAATACCATATTTTATGGTATAATCACCTTTTATGGTACAAGCTCAGTATAATCCATAATTATACCATATAATTATACCATAAAATATGGTATAATACCATGTTTTTTGGACAAATGGTATAACAGCCATTATACCATGTTTATACCATATCTCAATTTATAGAATATAATTATACCATAAAACATGGTACTATACCATGGTATACTGCATTTTAAAGTATATATATATCACGCATATACCATATATACCATAAAACACAGTATTATACCATGGTATTATACCACATTTTACAGTATATTATACCATGCATTATACCATATAATTATACCATAAAACACAGTATTATACCATGGTATTATACTGTATTTTACAGTATTGTATACCGTGCATTATACCATATAATTATACCATAAAATGTGGTATTATACCGTGGTATTATGTATAAGTATAAGTTAGTCAAAGCTCACTTGGTCTGCACTTGATTTAATAGCATATGGACCTACACAAACGCCATACCACACAATGCTTTGACAGTAGCCGTTATTGAACATAATTGGCATATAAATGTGTGAAAAACAGTTTTAAGAGAGATCTGGTAACGCGCCCCAATTACGGGCGTTTTAGGGATAAATTGGCCAACTTTCTCCGATTAATGGTATTTGAGGAAGAAACCACTCCGCGTACCCCATGTTAGAACGCTACAGTGGTATACACACCAAAAACGCGTTTAGCGCTCGAAAAATGCCCATTCGCAAAAAACCTCCAATTGGAGGTTTTTTTCTCCGGCTCTCATTTTTTTCTCCCCTCCATACGCATTTTTACACTCAATCAACGCCATACAGCCTCATTTACCAAATCAAGAGCAAAATTATTTATTTTTTTTTGACATTCTTGATATATGCCCCAATGTGTGTTAAACCACGCGATTAGTGATATAAGGCAAAGTTGTTTCAGAGCCTACCCATTTTCGAGTTTTTTGGTTTTTTTTGGATTTTTTTGATTTTTTTGGTTTTTTTCCTACCAAACGCCCGCATTTGCGGAACAGATAGCATTTAGGCTCTGCACCCATGCGTTGACCTTACGAGTGATATTGTAAACTAATTGGCTAAGCCAGGGCATAAAACTAAGCCAGTTTATTGCCCACAACACAAGGTACGCTAGAAAGTAGTTGTTTTAAAGCTGTTTGCCATAGGTTTTACAGGCTTAATAGGTGATATAAAAAAAACAAAACGTGTTAGCCGCCCAACCAGGTACTATTCCGCTAGAACTCGTTTCCGATGAGGTTGGTAGCTATTTTCATTTCTTTGTTTTAGTCTTGGTTTGGCTTCACCGTGCAGGACATTTGTTATTCTCAGCGCTGCCATAAAACAACAATTTTTGTACGACTATTTATTTTGTGTACAAGAAACCAAGCTGGCGCTAACTCTTCTTTTAGGTTTCATGCTATATCCATTCAATGCACTTACAGCAAGTACGATCTGTTCTTTTAAGGTTATTTGATCACTGCAAAAAAGGACATGGGCAAAACTAAAGTCACGGATGTAAACAAAAAAAGATGTATTAATAAATGTGTTTTTATTTTTAGAACAGTTTTTACACAGTATAATACACCTGGTTTTGTGGTATAATCTACCAAGTTTTAAGGTATAATATACCAGGCTTTATGGTATTATACTGTGTTTTATACCATGTTTTATGGTAGAATTATACCATATAATGCATTTTTTCAGGTGAAAAAATATGGTATAAATTCGCACTTTCTACTGTATATTTATGGTATAATTTGGCTGTTTCATGGTATAAATCCTTTGATTTATGGTATATTATACTGGAATTTGTGGTATAAAATTGGAATCAATGGTATAATTATACCACAAATCCATGGTATCTACCATAAAAACAGCTCGAGAATTTTAGACCTGTACACATAAAAAAGATGCCAGGGCTGAAACTAAACAAGGCTTCAGGTCTAAAAAAATATACCATTTTTTTGGTATATACCACTTTTATACCACTTTTTTATACCAGTTTTTATGGTATATACCAAAAAAAGTGTATATTTTGACCGAAAATATAAAAAAGTGGTATATTGACCAAATATACCAACAATATACCAAAAAAAACAGGTATAAAAACAGAAAATATACCACTTTTTTTCACCAGAAAAAAAATATACCACTTTTTTATACCACTTTTTTAGGTATATACCACTTATATACCACTTTTATACCAGTTTTCATGGTATATACCACTCTTATATACCACTTTATGCTTACTTATGGTACACCTGCAATTCCAGAAAATACACTTTATTTAATACACAGTTTGTGAGTTACAAGTTTTGGACAATGTCCACTACAGTTACATTACTATGGGCGTCTGGAAAATTCTTCCATCTCCATGATCTTGCTGTACCTACTGTAAAAACATGCTGCGCACCTAATGAAAGTGGTCCCACCTGAATCCATCAATTACTAAGGCCTACGGAGGTCGATTAATGTATATCAAACGAAAATAAAATAAAACTTTGTCTGGTACCCATGAACATCTGTATAATACCTGCAATATAGTTTCCTTAATGTTGGTACTGGAATCAGGTCTTGCGGTTCGAATGAGCTTGGTTTGGTTAGATTCTATGATATACTAAGGTCCCTACGCACCGTTCAATGTATGACGTCTATGATCGTTCAACAAGAAAACCCATTACCAAAAAGCTCCTTAATGACCTTCTTGAAGCACACCATAAAAGTGGTATATACCAATAAAAAGGTGGTATATACCACATACCATAAAAAATGGTATATACCACTTCATATACCATTTTTAGAAGGTCTCATTATGTGAATGAAAAGTGGTATATACCACTTCCATATACCTCTTTTTTATTCACTTAATTTCTAAAAAAAGTGGTATTTCAAAATGGTATATACCAGTTCATATACCATTTTGTTGAAAAAAGTGGTATATACCATAAAAAAACTGGTATATACCACTTTAATTTTTAGACCTGTTTGCCTTAAATATGAAGGCATTTTTTTAAAATCAGGCATTGATGGCAAAAATCAGGCATGCAAAAATGGCAATGCCTGATTTTGCAAAGGCAATGGCAGAAAAGGCAAAAATCAGGCATTGAAATAAGGCTTTGTTGGGCAATGCCTTAATTGTTGCAATGCCTTGTTTTTTTTAGGCAATGCCTGCCCTAGTTTTTTTATGCATTGCCAGCCTTAAATTTATAGGCACCAATTAGGCATTGGTTGTGTACACATTGTACATTAAGGATACATTGGTTTAAGGTAAGTCTCCACCACACCAACACTTCCTAAACATTTTTTTTCATTTACTACTGACGTTTTATATAGACGCCGTCACCACACGCTTAGTATTTTATGGATTCTAACGAAACCACCGCCATTCGAACCGCAGCGCCCAAATCCACCTACAACAGGAGTATAGGTACTTTAAACCATTTTTCCAGTCCGCGAAAATTATACCAATAATTTTATAATTTTTTTTTTAACTAAAGGTTTTTTTTCACATGGAGGACATTGAAGTTTTTTGTGTTTTGTGTACTGTACTTTAATAAATGAATCACTATTGTATGCCTATATAAAGCCTTGTTTTATGAGTATATGGTGCCTGGGTTATGCCCAAAAATTGAGGGCAAAAATGCCTTATTGTTGCACAAAAAATGAGGCATTATTGGACCAACAATGCAGGCTATTTTAAGGCTAATTAGTGAACCAGTTGCTTGCTATTTGGTCCAAATATGAGGCTTCAAAGCCCAAAATTACAAGGCAATGCCTCATATTTGCTCATTTTTTTTGGCAAAAACAAGGCAATTTGGTGAAAAATAAGGCTGTATTTGGTGGCAAAAAAAAGGCTTTTGCAAAAAAAGCCTTATTTAGTTTCAGCCCTGTGCGTTCCCTCCAGAAAAGCATGAAGAAATTTTCTTTGATTGGGCAGTGCCTAGTAAAATAATGGAAGTAGTATTTGATTTGTTAACCTTTTGTAAACCAGATGAATCACTTAAGATCTCTTTAGATAAATGCAAGACAGTACATCATTTGTTAGAAATTGGAATTATACTAGCATTAACCTGGATAATACGTAATGACATTAAACATGGTGTTCCAGCAAATAAGTGGTTGGCAGGACAACAAATCAGATACAAGTTTATAAATTGGATGATTATTGCCATGTACAACGGAACAGTCAAAAATATAGATTGGATGTACAAAAGTGAAACGACTAGTAGATGGACAACTGATAGATACAAATGTCATGTTCAGATGGACTATAAGGATGTATTATCAGAACAAAACAGCTTACGAAGATTACAGATGAATACACCAGCGTTTGTCGTGGGTAGTGGAATAGATGAAATATTACCTGATGGTACTATAATTTTAAGTAAATTTTTACAACCTACTAACGATAGAAGAATATCAAAACCAGTTCATAGATTAGGTTCTGTTTATAATCAATAGTTTTAAGGTCGCGTTCCCTCCTAATTTGCTTCGCAAATTTGGAGCCGTTTGCGCTCCCTATACTGAGGCACCGCACCTAGTGTGTAGTCCTTAATTTAATATTATTCTTTTCTTTCTTGGGGGGGACCCTCGAAGCATTTTTACTCATCACCATTGGCAGCGTACTAAATGTAAAATGGTTTTCTTTCTTGGGGGGGACCCTCGAAGCATTTTTACTCATCACCATTGGCAGCGTACTAAATGTAAAATGGTTTTCTTTCTTGGGGGGGACCCTCGAAGGGTTTTTACTCATCACCATTGGCAGTGTACTAAATTTAGAATAACACGTGTACTTTGTACTTTTGGATAGTTCATTGAAACCAAATACCGTAATCTTGTTTTTTTTACCCTATAGGACCTCGAAACATTACTATAGGGCCTCAAAGCATTATACTATTTACCAATAGGGCTTTTAAACTGTTTTCTACCCCTATAGGTCCTCGAAGCACTTTAAACGCACATAACACGTGCACTTTTACTTTTTTTACCCCCTTATGCCCCAAAAGCCCGTAAATCCTGTATTTATTATAAAAGCGCTGAATTGTGCACAAATAAAACGTTTATTGTAAAAAAACCACGTGGTTTTTGGTTATGGTAACAAAATGTAGATTAAGTACACTGTGTACACTTCACAAAGCTACAAACACCACACCCAACACAGTAACTCAACATGGACAATCCGGGATCTCTTCTTGAACAATTACCAACTCTCATGTGCATGCCAAGAAAGTATGCTTATGAAGGAACCAAGCTAGGTTTGCGGGAAATCATGGAAAGAAGAAGTTTGCTTTTTAAAAAGCCAGTGTACACTTACCAACACCGCCCCTTGGCCAATGACTTGAGAGTTGTACCTCTTGAACTTGCTAGGCTTAAGTTTGCATTGTTGATGAGGAATGCAGAGAGAACAGGTATCATCTTTTTTTAGACCCTATAGGACCTCGAATGATTTAATAAGTTTGACTAATTACTTTTACTCATTTAGATAGTGGATGTCTAGTACTCACTGCAAACAAGAAACTAGACTGTTCCGGCTATCCCAGGGCCAAGATTGGTGGCAAGTATTTCAAGACAGGGCATTTGGCAAGATACTGTGTGGCTGGAATCACTGTTTATACTGAGCAGGAAGGTTTTTTAGGTGATGAAAAATATGTTGTTTGGTCTGGCTTGAGTAGAAGCATTGTTGACCTCAGCCACCGCTGCCATGAAAAAGAATGCATTGACGCTAAGCATATGACCTTTGAACCGAGTAGTATCAACAATGAGAGAAACATGTGTGTCATCAATGGCAGTTGTAGTGGCCACAAGTTCAAAGACATTGTACTTCCAAAATGTTTGCTCTAAATAATAAACATTTGATTTCACCCCTATAGGTCCTCGAACTAATTTGCCCCTATAGGCCCTCCAACTATTTTGCCCCTATAGGCCCTCGAAGGTTATGTTTTTAATTCCCCCCCAACCCCCCTTTTTTCTTTCTTTTTCTCTTTCCGTTTAATCATTTTCTTATTCACACCTAATGATTTTATCTATATATTGAGTCAGTATACTGTTGAGAAGGAACTTATTGCACAATGAATTTATTTTTAAATTTATCTAAATTATGTAACCAATACAATGTAACAAATCTATATGTAATAAAGTAGGCGCTAGCGCGCTGCCTCTTATTCTAAAAAAAAAAAAAACAGTGGTCAGATAGTGGAAGAATGGCATACAGATGAAGAAGGTGAAAGCAAAGAGTGGTTTCAAAATGGAACTTTGAAACAACATATCACAAGTTTAATCAAAGGTGTTTTCAGACAGTGGCACTGTAATGGTAATATTCGTTCTGAATGTTCTATAGTTAATGGTGCATTTGATGGGTTGTATAGAGAGTGGCACTTGAATGGTCAATTAGCTGTTGAAAGTCATAAAGTTGATGGAAAAGATGAGGGTGTTACAAAAACTTGGCATTGTAATGGTGTTATGTCTTCTATTGTAACTACTGGGAATGGAGAATTGAAAGAGTGGTTTCCAAGTGGACAATTACATAAAACTACACGAATTGTAAATGGTGTCATGAAAGGACTGTACAGGGAGTATTACCCAAATGGACAATTGCGCAAGGAGTACTACAACTAAGATTAATTGTTAAGACATGTTTTTTTAATGTTAAGTCAGTTTATTGACACGACGGTCTGGATGGCTACTTCATTGAACTTAACGTAGCCAACGAACAATAAATATGATCAAAATATGAAAAGTTTGCATCTTACAGGAGGAACACGTGCTTGTTCATTACATAAAGTGAATATCAGAAAATAGAGTTATACTCGATTGCATTAGAACGAAAGGTCCAGCCTGAAGTTGTTGTATATTAAAGCAAAATGCGGTTTTTATTAGCTTGGTGATACAGACGCCTTAAAAGTTTGTTTTGGGAGAGAGTAAGGAAATATACGTTGTCTCAAAGAAGGTACAAGAAAAAAAAGTAAAGTCAGGATGATAAGTAATAACACAATAAGCACAACGATTATGATAACAAATACAGGGAACGACGCATCTCCCACCTTTGATTGAGTGCATTTTGGTCCAAAGAAAATAGAAAGTGTACCTTGCACACCTGAATTCTTATTGTAAGCACAACAAAAAAAAAAGTTGTTTCTTTTCATTGTTTTCGTACTGTCTTGTATAAAGCACGCGCCATTTGAAGAGAGTGTAACGTTATCGATAGAAACTAAGCATAAGCTGTTGTATGTAAAGAGATCAATCGATGAGTTAACCTAATTCATAATAAACACAAAAAGTGTATCTAAAAATAAAGAAAACTCAAAAAAAAAGAAAGAACAAAAAATGATATCACCGTACTTGTTCTGAAATGGTATCTATTGTGACGTTTCCATTAAAAGTTAAGCATCCAGTAGTTACTACCTTTGACTCTTCGTTTACAATAATAACGTTATCAACGAATGTGACGTTTCCTGAACACAAATACTGAGCGACAAAACAATACGCAATAAAAAGCGAATGGTATTCACCAATGAATGTTACTCAAAAGCGTACCTAGGAAGTTAATTGTTTGACTGACAATATATGTATCTTCCATTACAATCTTTGGGGTGGTTATATCAGATTCACAATGAACAACAGTCAGCAGTCGAGAACAAGGCAAGTCGTTAAACCCTGTAAAAAAAATCAAAAACACAGTTTCAACGATTACACAATTCTAGTTTGTTTAAGAATTGATAATCACATGTTTTACCCTCTGCTGTCATTTCCAGACACTTCTCGGGATTTCCGTTCGTGAATGTAGGTTCGCCTACGCCGAAAAACATGTCTAAAAACAGTTTTGTGTTATTTTCTGCTGTAATTACAAACAGATCTGTTTGAGTCATAGATACGTTGCTTGAAATCCAAAAGTAGGAAGACAACGCAACATAACAAGCATCGCAACAATTTTGACACGCGGGGTAGCATCTAGAACAGTTTCCCAAGTACAATGAAGGGTCTCCAATGAGCATTGCGCCCAACCAATATTTATCAGTTTGACCAGTAACTTGAGGTAAAAAGCTGTATGTCACGTTGTCTAGTACTTCTATGAGATTAGATCCCCTTTATGATATAGATATTAACAAATACTGTACCCCGTAAAAACCTTTTTTAATTAAAAACGGAACGTCGTAAAAAGTGTCCACGTGATAGCGAAGAGACGTACCTTGTTGAGCTAGAGCATTCAGATTCTGCTTCTGCCCAATTCGCGCCTTCTGTGTAGATAAACAACCCACACAACATTAAAAACACTAGCTGTACTACAACATTATACGCCATTATTATTAATGATGATGATATCAACCGTTAAATAAAACACAATAACGTTTTTGACCACGAAAAAACTCGGAACACAAATGGGATAATAAGCGAAGAATAAGAGTTATAGTAAACAAAGAATCAATATGCATACGACTGTTGTTTGTTTTCTTACCTTTGGCACTAGAATAAACCAGAATCCTCCGTTTCTGGACAACATTTTCTGTAAAGATAGACAACTGATCTGAAAAAACCAGTATACTGTCCACGTGGAGCTGTTTTTCCGGGAACGTTTATTAAGCTCCTACCTTACTTAATATCTAATAGATTGCAAATTAACTTGTCATCATTGGTGATGTTACGTTGACAAATACTTACTGTATTGTCCGTATCAGTCAAAGTTAATCACCTAGTTTTTTAGTCATTTATTTTTCTCATTAAAAGTGCTCCATGGATACTACAACACAAATAAAGTGCTTCCAGAGAGCGAAAAATAAATGAAGAAATAACTCGTTGACTGACTTGACTGAAACGGACAATATCTTATTCTTTATTAGCACGTGTAGATGGAATATCGAATGTAACAATTTTTTTTTATTGTTCAACGAAATAAATTGTTACTACGATATTGAGATGGTGGTGAATTCAAGTGACAAGGACCACAAAAGAATACAACACAACCCAACTCTTGACATATTTTCTTGAGAACAAGTGCTCCAGAAAATTGACTGTTGTATACTTCAATCAACCGTATTGACTTGTGTTTTTCTAGAACCTTAACAAACTCTTTAATCTGTGTTGACATAGCACAACCTTCCGTGAGTACCAAAGTAGCAGTGTACTCAGAATGAATGATATGATAGCAAGTGAAAAAAATAGGAGTATAATCTAGTGATGTGGTTGGCGATAGTTTACTCCGTTTGTTGGCTATCTGTTGGATAACAGCCACAGCACCAATAGTAATCTTTTTGATTCGGTTATGGTTATGAAGATCTACAAAACTTTCTATACCATCAGTGTCCATCAGCCTTGTATCAACACAGACAGCATTGCCAAATAGTTCAATATTGTATGTTGCTCCAAGGTAGTTGTACAGATTACTCTTCACATCATCATAAAGTGAATGACATACAACTCTTAGACACTTTGATGACAAGCAATCAAGGTATGATAGAATATTAGCAATGATTTCTACAAGTTGACAGTTAGTAAGGAACATAGAAAAGGTTGAACCTGGTTGTAAGTCATTTAAATGATATTTAATGCCTTCTCCACAGATACTCTCAGTCTTTATAAGTTTCCGTTTTATGTCACTGAAAGGAGTTGAGTAAAGCATGTTATTGTCAACTCTTATAAAGCTCTCACAATGGTCAATGGCTAAAGATGGTGAGGCTAACTTTGACGCAATATCAATGTATTCCATAGCAGATACGAGGTCTTTTAGTGCCATGAATCCCTAGATAAAATGAATTAATCACTTCCAATTTAGCTATTGCCTTGCATGTTGAGTCGAGAATGCAACACATACCTGATGTATTTTGAGAATTCTTGTACATTGATATTCCCTTCGTCCAATAATAATGACAGGAAAGTCATTAAAAACAGGTAGATCAGGTGCATCCAGCAACAGGTCAGATAGTTTGATAGATATCATTCTAATATTATGCTTTACATACATTGAGATTACCTCCTTAGATTGTAGCACATCACTTTTGTGGATAGGAAATTAGCAAATTTTGAAATCAAACATGAAGAAGAAAGAGGACCATTTAGGGTAATAACAGGGTGCGAAATGTTCACTGATACTTACTTGTTGAATTTTTTACATGTCAAATCGTTTGTTTGAATGGATATCACATAATTAAAAGCATCGCTTTTCCATTCAGGAGGAATACCTTTTTTGTCAAGTGTAAATTTAGTCAGATCAGTTAGTAAGCCTGTCAAGCTTTTATTTCGTGCTATATCAAAATCAATACACCTAGGCAGTAGCGTTAAATGAGATCTTATTAAAAACAAGTATACTTTGTGCTTGGTAGAACAGGAGGTCATGTACAACGCTATCAAACATGGCAAGTAGATCAAAAAAAAAAAAAATAAAGAACTTGCAGGTTAAGAGTATAGCGTACATGAGCATTTGTAGTACTGGTGAAAGTGGTGGCACAGCATCCGTTAATAGCAAGACTGAACCATTTGTGATACCAAGCATCTCGTAACTCAGTAAATCCTAAAAACAAACAAATTAGGATTTCGCTTTTTTTGCAGAATTGGTCCGTTTTGGTAATCAAATATAAGCGATGACGAGTTATTGTACTGAAATGACTTACGTTGGCGCCAATTGATGTATCAAAGGACGGATACAGTTGTCTGAACGGTTTTAATCCTGTCGCTTCATAAACAGCTTGTTTAAGCTCTGTGATACTCCCACGATGCTTTACACGCGTTTTGAGATGGTTTCTATTCAAACAAACGTAGAATGATATTGTATCGTCGTGTTCTGACTCCCCATCGCCTTTTTCGACGTCTCGAGGCATAAGTATATCTAATTCATCATCTTCCATGTAGAAATATCAATTTCTAGCTGTTAGCACTGCCTGCTGGGTGGATAATAAATACTAAGGTAGTGTCTAATATTTGATTGAACAACTTAACCAGACACGCTTACTTTGGTACCGTGACACATTCAAAGTTACTTCATTTCTTATCCTATACAGGACGTTATAGATATTCTCAGGCAACGACAGTGTAGACAAAAAGGTATTTTGCACAGTGCAACCACTTACAGGGCGATTGCAATTATACCTGATAAAGAGTGGTTCTCAAGCAACATGTGAAAAAAACTGAAAAGATGAATAGTTACCCTAGATCGTTTTCTAAACATCTGTCCTTTGCTACTAGTTAAGTAATTGAGTGACTCATAAAAGGTAATCTAGATAAAGAAGTCAAAGTTTGCTTACTACCACGTGCCCAAAGCGAGAAAAAAAAAGGGAATGTAAAAAGGTTCAACAAGAGGTCTCGGAGAAATACAATGTATTGAGCAGTTTACAAGTGTAATTGTAGTGCACAGATAGTTTGTTTGGTCTTCTTGTTTCTTTATTGTAATAAGTATACAAACTGGTATAAGGTGTATGGAGTATAGACAAGTAACATAAATGATAAGAAGGTTTATTAACAATACAGTGTTTAGAACATCTTTCTGTGTATGATAGATGGACCAGACTCATCATATTCTTCTTTGGATAGCCACATATTTGCAAAAGTGGATAGGGAGGCAAGCATAGATCCTCCAACCCACGCAGAGTATCTCTCATGTGGAGCAATAATCTTGATCTTTGTTGTGGAACAAACTCTAGCTGCCAACTCCTTTTGGATACGGTCAGCAACACCTGTGAACATCGTCGAACCGCCAGAAAGGACAACATTTCTATACAAGTCTTTTTGGATATCAACTTCACACCTCATGATGGAGTTGCGTATTGTCTCATGTATGCCTGCAGATTCCATACCAAGGAAAGAAGGTTGGAAGAGAGCTTCTGGGCATCTGAAACGCTCATTGCCAATAGTGATCACTTGACCGTCTGGTAGCTCATAGGACTTCTCTAGGGAGGAAGATGAAGCGGCTGTACCCATCTCTTGTTCAAAGTCGAGAGCAACATAGCAGAGTTTCTCCTTGATATCTCGTACAATTTCACGTTCAGCTGTTGTGGTGAAAGAGTAACAACATTCTTTGAGGATATGAATCAAGTAATCAGTGAGATCATGACCAGCCAAATCAAATCGCTTGATAGCATGAGAAAGGGCATAACTTTCATAAATTGGGACTGCATGGGTAACACCATCACCAGAATCGAGGACAATACCTATAAAAAAAAGTCAGATTCAAAGCCAGCCTAACCAGTACGCACCAGTTGTACGTCCAGAATGAAACAAAGATAACACAGACTCTATGGCCACATACATTGCTGGGGTGTTGAATGTCTCAAACATGATTTGGGTCATCTTCTCTCTAACACAAAGTTAAGTAAAACAATTTGCAAGACATTAAATGATTCATCTTTTCAAACAAGTCAATGCATACCTATTAGCTTTTGTGGTCAATGGCGCTTCAGTAAGGAGAACTGGATGCTCTTCTGGGGCGACACGGAGTTCATTGTAGAAGGTGTGATGCCAGATTTTCTCCATATCATCCCAGTTGGTGATAATACCACGTTCAATTGGGTATTTCAATGTGAGGATACCACGTTTTGATTGAGCCTCATCTCCAACACATGAGTCTTTTAGTTCCATACCAACAATAGTATCAGGATGTCTTGGGCGACCGACAATAGATGGGATGACAGCACGAGGTGCATCATCACCAGCAAAACCGGCTTTGCACATACCAGATCCATTGTCTACTACAAGGGCTTGTACTAGGTGAAGAAAGTCAGTGAAAGTAATTTAGTGGAGGTTCTTTTTGTTTTTTTTTGTTTTACTCCAAAAATGCTTAGTGACAATAGTACCAAACGCGCACGTGTTTTTATTTTTTTGAAGTGAATAAAAGCAACCCCAATTAAAAAGACAGTGTCGGAATGGGTGGTACGACACTGTAAAGGCGCGTACTAGACCATTCATAGCTCTACGGAGCAACGCTGATTTGTTTTTATAATTAAAGTTGCGTGAACCACAGAAACTTAGTGGTTTTAAAGCAAACGAGGTTAAGAAGATAGTAAAAAAAAGGCGCTGTAATTAGTTATAGAAGTGGTTAGCCGCACCATCATCGTCCATGTTGATTAGTTGTTTGTTATACTTAGAGTTTAGTTTATGTTTCAAGCAAGCCAAATTTAGTGGAATTTTTGTTGAAATGCCCGAATTCTCGAAGGCGGTTGATTTTCCAAATAAATTGTAGATTTGACCCGAAATAACGCTGCAACCTTTATGCTCACGTAATCGATAAGGATACAGTAATGGAATATCTTACGTGAGCATAAGAACAGAATGTAACGTGCAGAGTTACAAATGGTTTAGTGGCAATTCGTCCAATTACTAAACGATAGTAGTTGTTATTGGAAGTTGTTTGCCATCGCCATTCACTACTGTTTTGCCGCCACAGTAAACCATCACAATCCGTAGTACTGCACTTAACAATGTTACAAAATGGTACCATTAAGCTCCTGTAACCGCCACGGTGGTCATATTCATGAACGAATTCTAGAGAATTCACCGTTTTTTTTGACATGTTAATGTGTCACTTATTTATGCTGAAGCTTTACAGTGTCATACATGAATGGTGGTTTTCTTTTTCATTAGACCACTCACGTTTCGAAAATCCACTAGCATTTGAACTTTCTATATCAACCAACCAAAGAAGCTTGGTTCTCATGTCTTGAAATTTAGAATATTTGGACTGGGAACAAGTCAGCATCAAATAAAGTTCGATTGATTCGGCTAGAAACGTTCTTTATAATTTATACGCGTGCGGAGTAGTATACGAGCGTTTAAATTGCTTAGCTTGAGTTTCTTGCCTTAAACATCATAAATTGTACCGAAAACAATGTCTGCAGCGCTTATTCGCTCTGTATTAGCCATTGCTTGTATTGTAATGGTTAAATCAGCTCTTCCAGTGTACTATGTTGCAGTAAACGATACAGGAGGCGACGGCGGCTCTATTGAAACGTACGTTCTACTTTTAAACTCACAAGAACAACATTACAGATTTTTTGGTTTCAAGAGCGCGTATCATTCCTTACAGCTCTTTTATGTACTAACTGACTTCTCCAAATAGCGCCATATCGTATGCAAACCTTATAACGGTGCTTTCGAATGATTCAACAGGTGTTGAACAAATATTCTTCCTTGGCGGCGAACACGTTACTGAAATCGAGTTAAACGCTACAAATACTATACAGCTAAACTCGTTCGTTTTAAACGGAAATAGTAGCTCACCAATCACTATTTCTAATTACATGGGCACGTGCAATCACGTTTTCTTTTTTTTTTCCACCTGAGACAATATTGTATCAAAGCGCCCTTTATATTCAAGCTTTTCAGCGGAGTCCGCCTGTTAAGAATCAATTTTTAGCAAACCTGTTTAAACAAACCGTCGAAAGGTTGATTTGTTTTTAGTCTCGGCTTTTGGTGTAGCCGAAAGCTAGACTTCCTTGCGCTAGTGTATCTTTTGGAACAAAAAGACGAGAGATTGCACTTAACATTTATGTGATTGATTGTTTGTCTCATCTTGGATTTTTAGGCCAACAAGTTGATTTGATCTTGCGGTACACTGGTGGAGATATAAAAACACCACAAGTGAACGTTGAACACATGGCAGCAGCTGTAATGAAGCTTTTGCAAAACTCGAACAATGTTATTATTAGCGGGATTAACATCCTCGGAAGCATTGGTACCACTCATTTAAAAGTACCAGTTTTCTCACAATATCATTCATTGTAGGGAAAGGCTTTGAATTACGTGGAGATAATGTCACCTTGTGTAATTGCTCAATATCTAATGTATATGCTCAAGGTGTTCGTTTTTTTAATGGCAATCAAGTGGTTATTGATAACGTTATATTCCGCCGTATTGCCCTCAGACGAAGTGAGTGGAAAGTGTGTCTTTTTCATTTGCTGACTTGAACTCATAGCAATTTACAATGATACTACAAGCACTGCTGGTACGCATTGTTGTAATGGTTCTGTAGAGAATACTAACATTTGGTAGCTATTTCATCATTTCATCTAGCAAATACTACAATTTCTAATTGTAGAGTTGAAGAATGCTATGGATATGCTGTTGAGGTTGTAAACGTAGATTTAAACGTTGAACCTGTCCCTGCAAGTTTGGTCTGTAACTTTATCATTAATGAGTTGATGACTTATAGCTTTGCTTAGATAATATCAGACAGTGTATTTGAACTTGTTGACGGATTTTTAGTTGCCGGCACTGGTAAGGATATTTACATTACAAGGTACCAAGAAAATAAAAGGAAAAAACTGACAAATGATTTTCAGATGCTTATACAAAGGTTTCCCAATAAACTCACTCTATAAATTATCAACTGCAGTGTTTGTCTTTTCACCGTTTAATGCTAGATTGAACATGGATAATAGTTTGGTGATCAATGCAAACAGTAAGAAAAAACGAAATTCATATTCTAACTTGTTGTTAAAAACAGGTATCTTTGAAGCAACATCCCCCCATCGCAATTTGCAGTTAAGTTCATCAACAACATTTTCGACAGGTATTTAAACTTTTTGACTCCTTATCAACCATTTAACTTTTTCTACAATATAGTAACCTGACATTTGTTGGTCCATGGCTAGGTTCAAGTACTATAAACATCTTCTTTGTTTGGAATACTAATTTGTTGTTTTAGACTACACTTACAGGAACAACGTGTTCACTCAATGGTTTTATGGTGAACCAGATGATGTACCTGTTAATGCAAGTGCTGATAATTATGAACTTGATCCTCAGTTTATGGATATTGAGAATCAAGGTTTTGAGATCAGTCCTACATCTCCTCTTAGCTTCCTTGGTGAACACGTTCCAGAACATGAAACAGATTATTTTAATAATCCGAGAGGAGATGCGCCAACAACCATAGGTGACTATACAAGTGCTGCATCCTATTATTATTAATGCTAGTTTTGTTAAGGCATGCACTACCGGATACCACCTCCCACAACTATACCACCAACAACTGCGCCTCCAACGACAGAACCAACAACTGAATCACCAACAACTGAACCTCCAAGTGACGCTCCAACACAGACTCCATCTTCAATTGACAAAGTTCTTGGACTTACAAATGGCACTGTCGTTAATGTTATTAACATCACCAAGGCAGTTATCGTTGTTGGTACAATCAACTTTTGGATTATTTTTCCAATACTGATATTAAATTTAACTTAGGTGATCTCATTCAAGGTGGAGGAGGTATAATCATCTTGGAACCGAATGCCAACATCACCATCATTGGATGTTATGACGCTACAGTACCAGTAGTGTTCACTATTGATGAACCACCAAAAAACAATACATTGACACTTGTCAAGTATGACAGATTATGCAATGCGAGCAATACATCTCCCATTGTCCAATTAGAGATTAAGGATAATGTATGCCAGTCTGTAGAGTTTGAAACTGTACTTGAATCAACGCATATGGAAGTTATGGTCACATCTAAGGAATGTGATGACAATGAGGTTTCAAATAGTAGTAAGACATGGGGTATAGCTGTTGGTGTTGTTGTTGTAGTTATTGTTATTGGATTGATATTATTCGTTGTTTTAGTAATGTATGTTAAGAAACAAACTAATAGAGCTTTACAAAATAATGTGCAATCAGTTGATATGTCAATGGATGATGCAGCGTCTACTGG
The DNA here is from genome assembly GCA_038496445.1 of Trichosphaerium sp. ATCC 40318. Classification (NCBI taxonomy): domain Eukaryota; phylum Discosea; class Flabellinia; family Trichosidae; genus Trichosphaerium; species Trichosphaerium sp. ATCC 40318. The sequence continues at coordinate 14,045 of JALMLS010000337.1, read as the reverse complement.
CAGTCAAGGATCAGCCAACTCTATGTTCATATAACATTTGTTTGTAAATAAACAACGCCAAATTTGTAGACTCCTTGTTTAACAAATCTCTTTTCAACTGATTCTTTGGTAGTAAAATATGTTCACAGTAGCATGTAAATACAAATTTAGTCAGAATTTGTTAAAATACGTGACACAATTACTGCTTTTGATGTGACATTTCATTTCTGTATCAAGTGACACACTAATAACAGCTTCTTTGAACTTGCATTCTATCTTCCTATCCTTGCATTAGTAGCTCCATGCAATCTTGTTCAGAAGGAAGATAGACTATTTCAATTGTTTGAAACATGTTATCAAGAATGTTAGCCTTCAAAACGGCATGTTCATTTAATCCTTCAAAGGACTTCTACATTACAACCAAGTTTTGGTCTCAACACCTCTGACACTAGAATTTTTCGCAAAACACTAAAGACTAGGGCCAATGCGGTCAAACAACAAATAGTTGTAACAGGAAGAATGGGGTTTAAATATGCGTAGTAGAACATAATTGAGCGAGTTTTACCTTTTTATGGTACCGTTTTGTTTTAAACGGCGTTTTGTGGACACCCACACTCCTTTTACGCGTAACTAACAGCGTCTGGGTATTGTTGTGGCAATAACTGGAGCATATTCTGATACTTCCTTTTAAGGAAACACTTCTTGTTTTCAGTACTTTCACGCGCCATATCCTCATAACAGTATGTTTTTGTATAAACGCTTGTGGAATGCTTACGTAAGCTGGCTCTAGCTTGAAAATTGTTATTCGAGAAACTGGGAATATTTCGATTGATTTGGATGCTTTGCTACAAGGACTCGTTGTAAATACAATTTATACGCGTAAGAGTAGTATACGAGCGTTTAAATTGCTTAGCTTGAGTTTCTTGCCTTAAACATCATAAATTGTACCGAAAACAATGTCTGCAGCGCTTATTCGCTCTGTATTAGCCATTGCTTGTATTGTAATGGTTAAATCAGCTCTTCCAGTGTACTATGTTGCAGTAAACGATACAGGAGGCGACGGCGGCTCTATTGAAACGTACGTGAACATTTTAAACTCACTAGAACAACATTACAGATTTTTTGGTTTCAAGAGCACGTATCATTCCTTACACTCTTTAATGTACTAACTGAGTTCTCCAAATAGCGCCATATCGTATGTAAACCTTGTAGCGGCGCTACAGAATGATTCAACAGGTGTTGAACAAATATTCTTCCTTGGCGGCGAACACGTCATTGAAATGGATTTAAATGCTACAAATACTGTAGATATCAATGCTTTTATTTTAAACGGAACTAGTAGCTCACCAATCACTATTTCAAATTACATGGGTACGTGCAATCACGTTTTTCTTTTTTTTTTCCCAAAAAACGGAACAAAGCTAACGTTTGTTAAAATTATACACATGGTTGTTATGCCTCAGTGCTAATCTAAGGAAGTGTTATTGACTGGCTTTTGGTGTAGCCGAAGCTAGACTTCCTTACGTTAGTGTATCTTTTGGAACAAAAGACGAGAGATTGCACTTAACATTTATGTGATAGATTGTTTGTCTCATCTTGGATTTTTAGGCCAACATGTTGATTTGATCTTGCGGTATACTGGTGGAGAAATAAAAACACCACAAATAAATTTTGAACACGTGGGCACAGCTGTAATGGCGCTTCTTTCTGGGTCTAAAAATGTTATTATTTGCGGGATTAACATCCTTGGAAGTGTTGGTACGCTTGTTTGAAAACTACCACTACTACGCTGTATTCACAACCTCGTAGGGAGTGGCTACCTATTTAATGGAGCAAACATCACCTTGTGTAACTGCTCAATATCTAATGTATATGGAGAAGGTGTTCATTTTCTTTTCGGGGACCAAGTCATTATTGATAATGTTACATTTCGCCGCATTTACCTTAGACAAAGTGCGTGGCAAGTTTGTTTTTAACTACTGACTCGTATTTGTAGCATTATACAATGACACTTACCTGGAGGGTGATGCTTACAGGGCTGGTATGTTTTGTTAACGGGCTTTTTTTTGGAGAGGTTCTAATATTTGGTAGGAATTATATTGTTTTTTCAAACCAATCCATCAATTTCTAATTGTAGAGTTGAAGAATGCTATGGGTATGCTGTTACTTTTGTAAACCTTAATGCACATGATAGGTTGGTATGTATTGCTATTAATAGATTGGTAGTAGTGATGACTTATATCTTCGCCTAGACTATATCAGATAGTGTGTTTGAACTCACTGATGGGTTTATTTTTGGGTACGATAATCACGGCATAATTTACATTACAAGGTATGTCAGTTAACACAAAAAAAAAAATGTAGAAGTAACTGAAATACTGCTTTAGATGCTTATATGAAGGTTTTCCTATGACCTCCCCATACAGGCTATCACAGGGAGCGTTTTATATATCAGAAGATTCTAATACATTAAATGTGGATAATAGTTTAGTTGTAGATGCAGGCAGTAAGAACAGAGCTCCATGCTGCTGCTGTTAATGACTTGGTTTGAAGGTTTAACTTTAAATTTTTTTGATGAAGTTTAACAACATGAATGCAACTTCATGACTTATTCAGACCAAGTCATTAACAAGCACTAACCAACTTTTATTTGCTAATTGGGATAAACAGGTCTTTTGAGTTTTACAAATGCGCAAGGAACTAGAAATCAGTCTATTTCCTTTTATTACTGCGTTTTTAGGAATGTATCTGAAATAATACACTATCCTGATTCGCTTGCAGTTAAGTTCATCAACAACATTTTTGACGGGTATCTTTAATTGTATTCAAGTTTGTTTTTTACTCATGTACAACATAGCAACCTAACGTTTGTTGGTCCATGGTTAGGTTCAAGTACTATAAACATCTTCTTTGTTTGGAATACTAATTTGTTGTTTTAGACTACACTTACAGGAACAACGTGTTCACTCAATGGTTTTATGGTGAACCAGAAGATGTACCTGTCAATGCAAGTGCTGATAATTATGAACTTGATCCTCAATTTATGGATATTGAGAATCAAGGTTTTGAGATCAGTCCTACATCTCCTCTTAGCTTCCTTGGTGAACACGTTCCAGAACATGAAACAGATTATTTTAATAATCCGAGAGGAGATGCGCCAACAACCATAGGTGACTATACAAGTGCTGCACCCTATTATTATTAATGCTAGTTTTGTTAAGGCATGCACTACAGGATACCACCTCCCACAACTATACCTCCAACAACTGTGCCTCCAACGACAGAATCTCCAACAACTGAATCCCCAACGACTGAATCTCCAACAACTGTGCCTCCAACAACTGAATCTCCAACAACCAAATCTCCCACAACTGAATCTCCAATGACTGAACCAACAAGTGATGCTCCAACACAGACCCCATCTTCAATTGACAAAGTTCTTGGACTTATAAATGGCACTGTCGCCAATGTTATTAATATCACCAAGTCAGTTATCGTTGTTGGTATGATAAACAATATTTGTTTTTTCCAATACTTACATTAAGTTGAACTTAGGTGATCTCATTCAAGGTGGAGGAGGTATAATCATCTTGGAACCAAATGCCAACATCACCATCATTGGATGTTATGACGCCACAGTACCAGTAGTGTTCACTATTGATGAACCACCAAAAAACAATACATTGACACTTGTCAAGTATGACAGATTGTGCAATGCGAGCAATACATCTCCCATTGTCCAATTACAGATTAAAGACAATGTATGCCAGTCTGTCAAGTTCGACACTGTACTTGAAGCAACACATATGGAAGTTATGGTCACATCTAAGGAATGTGATGACAATGAGGTTTCAAATGGTAGTAAGACATGGGGTATAGCTGTTGGTGTTGTTGTTGTAGTTATTGTTATTGGATTGATATTATTCGTTGTTTTAATAATGTATGTTAAGAAACAAACTAATAGAGCTCTACAGAATAATGTGCAATCAGTTGATGTACCAATGGACGATGCAGCGTCCACTGGCAGTCAAGGATCAGCCAACTCTATGTTCATATAACATGTGTTGTAAATTAATAAACACCAAACTTTATGGAGCATATTGCATACAGATATAATACCAGCAGTTACAAAGCCTGTATGATGACGTTGTGACATTGCCTTGAATGTGTACAAGGTTGCCACGTTATAACCTAGTCGGAAGCTGTAATAACCATTCAACATTCTTCACCACTTGGGCATAAAATAACTTGTTAAGTACGTACCATTACGCTTGTGTTAGAGATGTTGTGGGAGTGTTACAAAGCATGCGATGTACCCCTCATGACAAGTTTGTAGACATTACCGACAGGATTAAGAAAAGCTGTGTATTATATTGGCCATATCACAAGTTAAAGTCAAAAAGTGACTTGTTCGGATATCCTGCGTTAAATTTAGTTTTTACAAAAGGAATTAACGTGAAGCGTGAAAAGTTGCTGAGAAAGGAAATTAACGTGACGCATGTAAACGTGATTGTTTTATAATTCCATCCAGTATCCCCACAAGTGCGTCATCTCTTCATAGCAGTACAAGCAAATATATAAATTACAAGAACATAGCAAGGTACATTGTTTAATATTTGTGGGTTTACTGATCATTTCTACACATTGTCTTGTTGTTGGGCGGCTTCCCGGCACAGCTTCCATCTTGATTGCGTCTTTAGTAACAATCACTAGGTTTTGTAGTGGTGGCAAACAGCATGTTCTCAACCATGTATAAGAGCTTGTTCGCGAGCATAGCCGCAGTGTCAGTTGCAAATTTGCTATAGTTAGGAGCTTTAGAAGCTGATTTGTGGGTAACCTTTATGTACCTACCCCAGATCATTGTTTCAAAATCTGTCTTTTTTGTATGCCTTTGGGTCTCTTGCCTAAAGAGCAAAAGGGCTTCAAAGCACTTATTGTATCCGCATACAGTGCTTTTTCAGCTTTTAGCCATACCTTGCTGGTTGTTTTGGTAAAATCAGTAGCTTTGTGAACACTTGTTCTATAGTGGTAAAAAAGTTCCAAATTCAAGTTTGCTTCACGTCCACTGCTTAGGGACATAAAAGTTAACAATGTATTTAAAGGCTTTTAAAACCTTGAGCATTCTTGTTGACTCTAGTCAGACATAAAGCATATAATAGACAAACTTACTGACCTGTCAGCCTCTAACACTCATTTTGAATGCAAACACAATAACCTTTACAAAATACAAACAGACAAATGAACCAAAAATAACTAACATCAGTCCAACAGTCTACTTTCGGTCTTGAGAATTCTATTTCTTCATTTTTGGTGTTCTCTTAAGTGTACACCTTAAAAGGTGCGCTTGATATGTACACCTAATAAGGCGCTTAATGATATATCGATACCTCACATCCTCAAGAAAAGTGACAGACTCTGGCTTCACATTTTGACATGTTAGGTGTTATGAAAATGTCAAATAGTCAAACAAGATCACGTAACAATAGTGCACCATTTCATTATTTACTTACGCCTTTAAACAAATTATGAACCTATTTTGTGGCTCTTTGCTTCTTGTAGAAGTTTAAGTATAACACCATGAAGATACACAGAAATAATTATAGTTAACAGTCTTGTCTCACGTGATCAGTGATTGTTTGCGTTACAAAGCATTTTTGTTGCTAACTTGCAAGATAGGAAGAGTAATCCAAGCAACGAAGGGTAAATGATGACAGAACCTCTCATTCTCTTTGCTGGATCTAAAAAAAAATTGAGAAAAAAACAGAATCGGCTTCCACATTGTCTTTACCTCCTGATTGGTAACCTAGAGCATAAACAATACGCCCAATACTCCACATACCCCCGAGAGACGCTGCCCACACCTATAAAAGCATCACAAATGGAGTTTTAATCGATGATAGCGTACAGGGTTCTGTAGGCCTCCAAAACAAAGCAACGTGATTATTTGATAATGCGATTCGAGCCTGTAGATTATTAGATACGCTGTTACATTCATAATTTTTCATTTAGTACGTACATGTTTTGGTGACCACGCTGATAACAGTTAAATATCTCTTTGCTCTTATCAGTTGTGTAAAGGGCTGGGTACTAGGACAATTTACATCAGAATGTCAATTGTGTTGACAACCACTAAACGTTTCCACACAAGCCAAACATAGTGAGTTTCCTGTCTGCCATTTTAGAAAAGCGCGCGTGCGGTCGCACTGATTTAGGCTTTTTTGAGTCTCCCTTGAAAGGCAAACAAATAGGCACACTGGGCTTTTCAGCGCCTGTGAAGGCCGTACATTGGGTGGAAACGTTTAAGCAGGTGGCTAAATACCGAAAATTGTTTGATTAACGTACAGGTACTCCAAAAGTTTTCCTGGCCAAACCTACCATCCCTCCAATAACTGTAGCGGTGACAATTGAACCTACTGCGCTCAAGATGACCTAAATTCTATTAATACTTGTACTGGCTTTATAGTTACAAATACCCATCCGTGTTCTGGCTGCAATGTGAATGTAACGCCGCTCATGCTTATTGGTTGTGTTTTATAAATTTTATGTATTTATTTTGACTGCCAACGACTGTCCGCACTAAATGTTTGGCCGTGGGGAAATTTAATGTGCGAAGAGCGCTATGTAGAGCAAGTATTGTAATTTGACATACTAAACATGTCAGATGCTACTAGTAGTTACTAGAGGATAAGACCAGAGAAAGTGTACATTTGTTTGGAATCATAATTCTACGGAGTAGGTTTTTTTAAGTCATGCATTTTTTTTTTTGATTTTATTAGTCTATGTTTTATCACAGGACTCCAATTACCTCTAAAAGAGAACCTGGTTAGTGCCATGTGTCCAAACACAGGGGTCGAACCTGTATGGCAACATGTGAGACAGGACGGCAGTGCCTATGACAGTATCATTACAAACAAGAAAAAAACAGGATTTTTAGATTTTTTATACTCCAGACTTTTTAAAAATAATAGAAAACAGCTACATGATGATTATAATTTTTAGTTGCCATTAGCTTATAGGATGCGCCATTGATAAATGTGACATTCTGCTCCAGAAAAAAAGAAGAAATTAGTGATTGAACGCTTCGGCTACATAGTTGACTTAATACCAATGCATGATTTCATAAGCCATTAAAAACCTCCAAATCCTCACCTCCAATAGAAGGTACAGAGCTATTATTTATTTACAATACTAAATACAATCAAAGCTTCGTTGTTAAGATCAATAGAAGAGCATATAAAGATTTTTAGCGCTGCGTTTTCTTATTCTTTATGCTTTACCTGTGAAGAAGCACACATATACATGCTCCCGTACCATGCAGCACAATGAGCCGATAGTTGTCACGTGATAATTTTAAGAGCATTTTGAGAAACGTTTAGGAAACAGCTGATAATTCAACAAATGCAAGTCTTTTCCTTACAAACGTCAAAACAAATAGTCAGTTTTGGTCTTCAAAAACACTTAAGTTGAAACAAATCTTACAAGCGCTACCATGTCTAAGGGTTGTTATATATCAACGCTACCACAGGAGATAGTACAAGAGATTCTGACGTTCTTACGCTCATCAAATCTGAAATCAATCTCCTTAGCTTGTAAACAGTTTCTACATATTGTACGAACCGATATTGGCTTCCGCAACATTCTAGTAAAAAAGTACAACATATTCCCTCTTTCCAAGGCCAAAGGACTTTTAAAATCAACCCATCTTCATATACCCATGCTACTGAAGCCAGAATCCGTCGTTTTTCTTTGTGAGGCAAGAATATTGAGGATAGATATCGACAACATCAGCGATGGTGTCATAAAATACTTAACAAATGTCCGCGAACTCAATATTGGTCACAGCAATATCTCGGACGATGGTTTATCTGCAATTTCAAATATAGTAAACCTATCAATTTTCCCTTCCAAGAAAATTACTCCAACAGGTCTCCAATCACTCTCTAGACTTAGAAAAATACAATTGCTTGGCCAGTTTGTCACTGATAGTCATCTGGAAGCTATTTCTGGAGTGTCATCTATCAATTTATCATTTTGTGATAACATAACTGACGAAGGTATCAAGTTTCTGTCTGGTGTCGAAAAAATAACGATCAGTGAGTGTAAGCAAGTAACTGACAAAGGATATGCGTCATTGGCAGGTGTTAAAGAAGCAAAGTTTATACCTAATGGCTATACCTCGGGCTCAAACAATTTGACAGATGTTGGATTGAAAGCACTTGCTGGCATTAAGAAGCTTGCTATTTATAGAAATCCTTATATAACTGATGAAGGTGTATCAGCGCTTAGGGGTATACATACAATAGATATGCATCGATGTGATATTACTGATAAGTGTATGAAGGCGCTGTCAGGTGTTCACACAATTAACATTAGCGATGCAAGTGTAACCAGCGCAGGTCTTCAACACCTCAAAGGTGTACACACAATTATATTGGATGACTGCTGGTTTGTATCGTCTCTTGGTATATCATACCTTGCAGGTGTACATACAATATCATTACGTGGTTGTAACATGATCACTGATGAAGGTGTTTCAACATTAAGCGGTGTAAAAAAGATCAATCTAGAAAAGTGCGACCAAATAACTGACTTGTCGTTGAAAGCATTAAAAGGTGTTGAACAGATCAAACTCGATTACTGTGATAAGATTACAGATAAAGGTTTGATGTATATTTCTGGGGCTTATGACGTCAGTTTGGCATGTTGCAACGAAATTACAGACAAAGGAATAAGACACCTTGTCGGAGTTAAAAAACTGGATATTTCTGGATGCTACAATATTACAAACAACAGCATTATACCTCTGTATGGCATCAAAGATTTAACAGCAAATGGTTGTCCTCTCATCACCGATTACGGGATCTTGTATCTGTTTGGTCCTCTTAAGCATTGCATTTGTAATTCTGTGTCACCAAGGATGGCTTATTTCTTTTTTTGGTCTTGTGGTACAATGATAAGGAATAAACAACCGCCTGCATACTTAAATCTAGAACAACGTTCACCATACTCAAACCAATAAGAAGATATATTGTACTTGATTCTTTCCAATAAAACAAGATGACTTTTTTTGTTTTTGTTTAAGTTCTGTAACGGTTTGCCACGATATTTCAGAGTTACCTAAGTGGTGAAAAACTAACTCAATCTTGAGTTTACATAACATAAGGTGACAATCCAATTTTAGCTAACTGGTTCTATTTCATTGAACCAAAGACAAATAAACTTAGTTTGTTTTCTATAAAACAGACGTTAATGTCAGCTAGTACTACTTACTCATGGCACATTATAAATTAACTCTTATTGAAGATATAGGCGTTGGTAAAACAGCAATTACTTTCGAATCATTTCTATGAGAGTTTGGGACCTTCAACCTATACAAATTACTCGATGCTTGTAAGCTCTTTTAGTTATTATTTTTTTAGCCTTGTTTTCTGGTTGTCTTAATGGTATGTTCTGGTAATTGATGAGTTTATCAAATGCAATACTGCTTCAAAAATTCAAAACTGTAGAGTGTTACTATGTATTTATTTAACCTAGTCGTTTGTCTAGCTATCTATGTGTGAATAGCTTCTTGTGAACGGCATCACTATACAATTTGTAGTGAACAAGTTTACAAGGTAGTTTTAGCAAGGATCAAGTACAGATACAAACTTGTATACAGGTGTGGAAGACAAGTAACATAAATGATAAGAAGGTTTATTAAAAATACAAAAGCTGTTACAGTGTTTAGAACATCTTTCTGTGTATGATAGATGGACCAAAATCATCATACTCTTCTTTGGATAGCCACATATTTGCAAAAGTGGATAGGGAAGCGAGGATAGATCCTCCAATCCATACAGAGTATTTTCTCTCAGGTGGAGCAATGACGTTGATCGTTCTGCAAGGAGCTAGAGCTGTCAACTCTTTTTTCATACGGTCAGCAACACCTGGGAACATAGTAGAACCACCAGAAAGGACAACATCTCTATACAAGTCCTTACGGATATCAGTTTCGCACTTCATGATGGAGTTGTATATTGTCTCGTGTATGCCTGCAGATTCCATACCAAGGAAAGAAGGTTGGAAGAGTGCTTCTGGGCATCTGAAACGCTCATTGCCGATAGTGATCACTTGACCGTCTGGTAACTCATAGGACTTCTCTAGGGAAGAAGATGAAGCATCTGTGGCCATCTCTTGTTCAAAGTCTAGAGCAACATAGCAGAGTTTCTCCTTGATATCTCGTACGATTTCTCGTTCAGCTGTTGTGGTGAAAGAGTAACCACGTTCAGTGAGCATTTTCATTAAGTAATCAGTGAGATCATGACCAGCCAAATCCAATCGTATGGTAGCATGAGAAAGGGCATGACTTTCATAAATTGGTACTGCGTGGGTAACACCATCACCAGAATCGAGGACAATACCTAAAAAAAAAGTCAGACAAAGCAAGCTGTATTTTCTGTGTATTAACCAATACGTACCAGTTGTACGTCCAGAAGCAAACAAAGATAACACAGACTCTATGGCCACATACATTGCCGGGGTGTTGAATGTCTCAAACATAATTTGGGTCATCTTCTCTCTAACACAAAGGTAAGTAAAAACAATTTGCAGAAAATAAACGATGGATTGATCTGTTCAAAACCAATAAGTCAATTACATACCTGTTAGCTTTTGTGGTCAATGGCGCTTCAGTGAGGAGAACTGGATGCTCTTCTGGGGCGACACAGAGTTCATTGTAGAATGTATGATGCCAGATTTTCTCCATGTCATCCCAGTTGGTGATAATACCGCGTTCAATTGGGTATTTCAATGTGAGGATACCACGTTTTGATTGAGCCTCATCTCCAACACATGAGTCTTTTAGTTTCATACCAACAATAGTATCAGGATGTCTTGGGCGACCGACAATAGATGGGATGACAGCACGAGGTGCATCATCACCAGCAAAACCGGCTTTGCACATACCAGATCCATTGTCTACTACAAGGGCTTGTACTAGGTGAAGTCAGAGAAAGCAATTTAGCGGAGGTCTCTTTTGGTTTTATTTTTGTTTTACTCCAAAAATGCTGTAGTGACAATAGTATTATGTTAGAGCCGTACCATTACCATCCATGTTGATTAGTTGTTTATTATACTTAGAGTTTTAGTTTATGTTTATTTTCAAGCAAGCCAAATTTAGTGGAATTTTTGTTGAAATGCCCGAATTCATCTTGAAGGCTGATTTTCCGAGTAACTTGGTTGCACAGTGTAAATAAATTGTATGTGATAAATCTAACAAACAAGCTAACACTGAGTACCGGCCTTTGTAAATTGTATGCACAACATTTTAATTGTATTTCAAACAAAAAAACCGTTCATTGAATATAAGGCGAAAAAAAAAACAATATGATGCCTTACTTATTTCTAATGCGTTTTGATGGTTGAGGTTTATGTTACTATTGCAACTATGGTAATCTTTGTTGGCACTGTTAACAAATACAGGATTAATGGCTTTACAACGTCAAAAAGCGTGTAACAAGTAGTACTACGCACTACCAGTACTATTTTGGTGTTAAATCACGTGACCAAATCAATTTTTTTTTGTACCGCCAAAGTAATCCGTTAATCCATAATGCTACGCTATACGGTGATACCAGTAGATTTTGGTGTCGCCCTTTGGCTAAAAAGGGTCTATTGAACGTTGTCACATAACCACAGAGCATTGGTACCGTTATAAGCTCCTGCAAAAGTCATCGTGAAATATGCGCTAAAAGAGAATTTCTAGTACTCCAATTAGTGTTAAACGACGTAAAACACACTGTAGAACCAACTGTGAGTGCTATGCATTATATAGAGAATAAAAAAAATAGTTGTGGTTCACTAACCTTGTTCGTAATTCTGTTTTACAGACTGCGTTGACGCTCCATATCAGACTGTCATCATTAATGTCACATCTCCTACTTGGATCTGTAAATTATCGTGCATCTCAGAATTACAACTTGACATCTACCTTACATTGCCTTCAAACTATTGGAAAAGGACAGAAGTATTGACAAGCTGAAGACATAGAATTGCAAGATTAATTGGATTGGCACTTGAAGGAGCACATACACATGTATGCTTTGTAATAAATCATCGAATGGGTTTTTAACTACTCTGGTATCTGATACATCATATTTCCTTGAAGATAAATTCAAGTTGGAAGAAAAAATCATTGTAATTAGTCTCGTTTTGTTTTCTGATCATCTTAATGGTATGTTCTGGTAATTGGTGAGTTTATCAAATGCAGTAGTACCACTTCAAAAGAGTGATACTATGTATTAACCTAGTTGTTTGTTTAGCTTTGTATCACCTAGGCGTTTGCTGCTTTCTAAGTGTGAATAGCTTCTCCATGTGAACGGTATCACTATACAATTTGTAGTGAGCAAGTTTGCAAGGTAGTTTGCAAGGATCCGTCAAGTACAGATACAAACAGATAGATAAGGTGTTTTGGAACATAGACAAGTAACATAAATGATAAGAAGGTTTATTAAAAATACAAAAGTTGTAGCAGTTTTAGAAGCACTTTCTGTGTACAATAGCTGGACCAGACTCATCGTATTCTTCTTTGGAGATCCATGTATTTGCAAAAGTGGTAAGGGAGGTAAGGATAGATCCTCCAATCCATACAGAGTATTTTCTCTCAGGTGGAGCAATGATCTTGATCTTCATGGTAGAAGGAGCTAGAGCTGTCAACTCCTTTTGTATACGGTCAGCAACACCTGGGAACATAGTAGAACCGCCAGAAAGGACAACATTTCCGTATAAGTCTCTACGGATATCAACATCGCACTTCATGATGGAGTTGTATGTTGTCTCGTGTATGCCTGCAGATTCCATACCAAGGAACGAAGGTTGGAAGAGAGCTTCTGGACATCTGAAACGCTGATTGCCGATAGTGATCACTTGACCGTCTGGTAACTCATAGGACTTCTCTAAGGAAGAAGATGAAGCAGCTGTGGCCATCTCTTGTTCAAAGTCTAGAGCAACATAGCAGAGTTTCTCCTTGATATCTCGTACGATTTCTCGTTCAGCTGTTGTGGTGAAAGAGTAACCACGTTCAGTGAGGATCTTCATTAAGTAATCAGTGAGATCACGACCAGCCAAATCCAATCGCATGATAGCATGAGGTAGTGCGTAACCTTCATAAATTGGTACTGTGTGGGTAACACCATCACCAGAATCGAGGACAATACCTGAAAACAGTAAGTACATGACATACTTTAGAAGTTTTGTGCTTTCACTGAATTCTTACCGGTAGTACGTCCAGAAGCATACAAAGATAACACAGCCTGGATTGCCACATACATTGCCGGGGTGTTGAATGTATCAAACATAATTTGGGTCATCTTCTCTCTAACAAGAATGTAAGAAAACAATTTGCAAGACAATAAACACGAAGGTAAACTTCGTTTCACTTCTAAAACACGAAGGTTCTTTGGGTTTTTATGGTTTACGTACAACATTTACGTGCACTAGAATTTGCTGAAGCAGTTTTTCCATTAAATTGCTTTCTCTGATTTCTTCACCTAGTACAAGCCCTTGTAGTAGACAATGGATCTGGTATGTGCAAAGCCGGTTGTTCTGGTGAAGATGCACCTCGTGCTGTCTTCCCATCTATTGTCGGTCGCCCAAGGCACACAGGTGTTATGGTTGGTATGGGACAAAAAGCCTCGTATGTCGGAGATGAGGCTCAATCAAAACGTGGTATCCTCACATTGAAATACCCAATTGAACATGGTATTATCACCAACTGGGATGATATGGAGAAAATCTGGCATCACACCTTCTACAATGAACTCCGAGTTGCCCCAGAAGAGCATCCAGTTCTCCTCACTGAAGCTCCATTGAACCCTAAAGCTAACAGGTACGCAATTTCTTTTGACTTGGAAAAAAAGCGCTTTATTGTGATTTTGTTTGATAGTCATTTAAGTTTCTTACTTAAGAAAGATAGAAAAAAGTCGATGTAATTAGATGCAGAACTGGTAAAAGTATTATGTTAGAGCCATACCATCATCATCCATGTTGATTAGTTGTTTGTTATACTTAGAGTTTTAGTTTATGTTTTT
>JALMLS010000457.1:0-42762 GCA_038496445.1 Trichosphaerium sp. ATCC 40318 | reverse complement strand
AACTATCGTAGGGATGGAATACCTTTTGGAATAAGTTTGAAATAATGGGGCTCCGCGCTGATCCGAAAGATAAAACGTTAATAACACACTATTTGGTATACAACATGATATTACTATTATAAAAAACACACTTGGTAACCCAAAGCAGTGGCGCTGTGAAGAAGTTGCAATGGGCAGGTATGACGTTAAAAAAAAAAACGTTTCCTCCGGTTTTTTTCCTGACTTACGGGAACGTGAGTTAACTCTTTATAATTTAGATCGTAAAGGAATGATTGACTATTCATCTTTGTTTATCAAACACAACATTACTGGTGCACAACTATGTAAAATGGGTAAGTTCAATTTTGTTGTTGCCTCATTGTCTTCTGTCGCAACCTTCACTGTCTCACGTGACGTATATTAATTTTCAATCTAGGTGTAAAACAAATTAGAGAAACGTTAGGCCTGGATAAATCATCAGCAAAGCTTATGGATAAGCATATTCGGAACTTGAAAAAGAGAAAAGGTACGGGTTGTTTTCTTTTACACTTTTGCTTCATCTCTTAACACGTGTTTAGTTACGGATCTAGCCACAACAAAGATATGTTATAAAAACGCGTTACAGAGCAAGCACAGCTATGACATTTTGCCTACAAAGTGATTCTCTAATATCATTTTTAAACAGGTACCTTGCAAGTCATATTGTATCTGTCCTAAACCTCCTTTTTCTTTAGAACAAAGTCATTTTTCCCACAACACGCCATCGTTCCGAAGATTTAAAGTTGGTTGCTGTTGTACGAACCGAGCAAATACTGTATATAAAGTTGACACAGACGAGGAGTTTGATACAATACTGTACGCGTTTTTCATACAGCATAAAGAACACCGCTTACGCAGCACCATAGGAGAAACATGCAAGCTGGGATAGTCTTTGAGTTTAACCTTAAATCAAGGCTTGACGATATGAAGCTTGAGACAGTATCTACAAATGACGTTGGTGTAGCATTAGTTAACACTGCCGGAAAGATTGTATATGCCAACAACGTTCTTGCAAATTTGACTGAGTACGTTCATTCTACCTCCTCATGCGTCTTACACGTTTATCCTAGCTATAAATTATGCGACCTGATCGGTAACCCCTTCTCAAAAATATCAGATATGGAACTAGAAAAGACGGACAGCATTAAAGGTAAGCATAAACGCAAGAAAAAAGCAAGAAAAATCTATAAAGTACCATCATTAATGATTATCTAGATGAACCAACAGAACTTAAAACGGCGTCAGATTATAGCCACTGTATTAAAGCTTCTTGCACGTGGGTACCAAAACGTAATCTATTCCTATGGACAGCGTATTTAGACGACTTTCAAGATATCTTATTATCCCTTAATGGAACACCTGTAAAGGCAAAACATAACAAACTTCTAAATACTGGTGGTAGCGGTAAAAACTCTGTATCTATCAGAAAAAAGAAAAGAAAAAGGTTAAGTTCTCGTAAAAATAAATAACTTACTAATGTACATACGTAAATAAATTGTAAAATAGTGTAATAGTACATTTTGTATCAAATAATACAGCTGTTGTGAATAGCTACTAATAAAATGTGTACATCTGACAGGACATACGTGATTTCTTTGCCAAGGATAGACACGTGGGTATGCACTACTTTTCGCGAAACTGGGCTACATATGATTATCGACAACGCATCTTAACTTTTCCGGTGCATATTACAGATTAATACTACTTGTTACAAGCAGATTGGTTTATTCTTCGTAAGAAAGACATGGCTTTAGGTAAACGAGCAATCAATACGTTCAGAGAATCAGGTAACTGGTTTTTTGTCAATTCGCTATTGGCTAATGATACTTTTGTATTACAACTGTAGAGTAACAGATGAAGGTGTAAAATCGCTGTTAGGTGTTCACACTATTAACCTCAGGTACACTAGAGTTAACAGATAAAGGGTTAAAAGCGCTGTTAGGTTCGCACTATTACCTCAGTGAGAAAAAGTAAACTTGAGACTGCGAGATGATCTTTTGGGAGGAAAGAAATGTCGCATCTTAAACCACTACGCCAAAAGCGTATTAACACTACACCGCTATCGGAATGAGGAATATCTTTATACGACACAAATACGTATGTACCTGAGCAATGCCCCGAACGCAAAGCGAATATTTGGGTTTGTTTACAAGTTGATAGGAACAGCAAAGATGTACATACAAACGTTTTGGGTCAGTACCGCACGTGGCTTCTGCTTGCAAATTCTGTTGTTGTACTTGCTAGTACTAATAAACATCTCAAAGATGGCACGATTGGAAGGTCAGCATCGCAATGAGATGCATGTCCTCTAATTTGTGGCTTGCAAGAGACGGAGTTCAAACTATCTAAACTCTTGTTCTACCTGGATATACGTATAGCTACAGTCTAAAGTACCAACTGAAGAGCAAAAGACTGTTACTTCGCGCTAGTTTTGAACTTGGGCAATATTGAATCTAGTATCTGTAGAGCATTACGGCCAGGAGGTTTAATTTAAGATTCCAGTTCCGTAACAATGTTAATAATTTGCGAAAAGAGTTTGTATTGTTTCACACAACAGGTTCCAAACGACATTGACACTGCTCACCACTTTATTGTGGTCTCATTGTAGATATTTATAGATATGTTTCGTACAATGACTAGCCAATAGCAGTTAGCTAACCTACTTGTAAGTGACTTTATGAATGTTAGCACAAAAGCAAGTTAGAACTACCAGTTTCAACAATTACAGTGCACAAGTGTTCAGTTTACAATCAATGATTGCTGAGTTTTGAGACGTACACAAACAAAGTTTCATGTGAGGCAATAGATCCTCTCAGTTTAAATGGTTTATTACTAGAATTAGGAGCTAATTGTCTATTGTTCGAATTGGTTGAGAAGAAAATGAGCCACGAAAAAACTCGTAGACACACTTTGTAGTTCAAATTCAATTCTTTCCTTATTGATTACCCACCCAATATCTGAGTACCATTCAATAGATGCTGTTTGGGGTTGTACATTTTTTTAAAATTGTTCTGAGATCTAAAAAATCACGTGAACACAGTTTTTGAGTGGTTGAGAAAAAACTTCTCTGAATTTCAAAAATATGAGGTTGGTTTGAAACAAATGTAGCCACCGTCTCTAAAATGAAAAGGAAAAACAAAGCATTTCAACATCGAACAAAAATTCTTTGTGAGGTACTTTCTATCCACAAGAAAAAAATGAAAACAACGAAATCTCACAACAATTTATATGACATCACATTGCCAAGAAAATCCCGCAAAAAACGCACAATTAAGCATAAATTTCTCACCAAACAACATGAAACAACAACTCATCATTATTCTATCCCTTATCTCCCTCGCGTTTGCAGTTGTAACTTACACGCCACTTGCAACAGCTTCAACTGAAACATGTCAAGGATGTCGCAAAGACATGCATGCAGGACGCTTTGTTAACTGCGATGGCTCATTTGCAGGCTCAACAGTTACTCATTGTAACTCGGTAGGAGGCCCTGGAGAATGTAGCTTCCCTAGAGATACGTCAGTAACAAAACAAGAATGCGAGCAACTGTGCACTGCCGATATAAGATGTAACTTCTTTACAAGTTACCAGGATTCCATCTG
Organism: Trichosphaerium sp. ATCC 40318; assembly: GCA_038496445.1. NCBI lineage: Eukaryota > Discosea > Flabellinia > Trichosidae > Trichosphaerium > Trichosphaerium sp. ATCC 40318. The sequence continues at coordinate 39,142 of JALMLS010000457.1, read as the reverse complement.
TAACTTATTCATGATGAATCAGTGTAACTTGATCAACGGAGGTGCTTCAGGAGATACCCTCGAGAAAGAACACCTTACAATGGATACGTTTATCATGACTGAAACCGGCACTGGAACGCATGATAAAACAGATGGTCAAATTCGATACAGATATGTGTACACCGATACAACAACATCACCTTGGAGTGCTAACGTTGACGACACAAATATTGATGACTTTCAAAGTGGTGCTATCGACCATTTCTTCATGGCAGCCCCTATCAAAGACCCTTCGAAATCTCTCACTGGCCTTGAAGTCAAGAATTTCAGCAACGATGGATGGAGATTTACCAGATTCTATGTTTTCAACAGTTTTCACTTTTGCTTCAACGGTGACGCTTTAATTGACGGTGACGGTGCCAATGATCATGTAATTCTCCCAAACAACGGAGATTGTAGCTGTACTGCTTGAACAGAAATAAACGAATTTATTTCCCTTTAGTTAATGTACCTTTTATCTTATTGTTTTCTAATGTGTACAAACTCAGAACCAATCGTAGTACCTTATGACATCTGTTGCATAGTTTTTTCGAATCACATTTTATCTTCCATACACATATGTTGGTACTACGGATATTATACGACACGAAGAGTTGAAGCATACCCTAGCGACTTAAGCATTTCAAAAGGAATATCATAGTCCAAAAAAACCCAATGCTGTTTTTGACACGTGAATTGCATGACTCATCAACATTTTTCTTACACATAAGGTATATACTGAAGGAGGGTATTGGATCACTACACAGTCAAAGCGAAAGAAATGAGTTGCTGAGTCACCAACTCGTTTTTTTTCGCTTTTTCATTATTTTTGTTTTAATCCAAACATGGCGGACCATAAGTACTCTATTTTACTCCCAACGTATAAAGAGGTTCAAAATTTGCCCCTTATTACATGGTTAATCGTAACTGCTTTCGAAAAATCGTACGAATCATTACAACGCCGCAAATACGCGCTAAGTACGTTTTTAAGTGGTCACGATTACGAAATAGTGGTTATTGATGATGCCAGCCCTGATGGTACTGCTGATGTCGCCAGGCAGCTACAAAAAGCATATGGCCATGATAAAATAAAGTTACTAGAGCGAGAAGGAAAACTAGGGCTAGGTACAGTTTCACTTCGAAACAACGTCTAATACGTATCAGGGAGCGCGTACATGCATGGAATAAAGCACGCGAGCGGAGACTTCGTCATAATAATGGATGCAGACATGTCTCATCACGTACGCTCCTGTAACTACAACTCAGGACTAACTGCGCATTACAGCCAAAAAACATTGCTGATTTTATTGAGTACGTACAAAATCAACTTGTCACTAACGACAGTACGACGTATGAGTGCTAAAACGACTATAGAAAGCAAAAAGAAGCTGACTATGACGTTGTGACAGGAACACGTTACATAACAGGTGACATGATCGCAGTTATTTAGGCTGTAAGACTAACGCGTTTGTATAACAGGTGGAGGTGTATACGGTTGGGATCTTCATAGGAAACTAGTCAGTCGCGTAGCAAACTACATTGCTGAAACTCTTTTGAGTCTTGGTGTCTCTGACCTTACAGGATCGTTCCGGTACGCGTATTAAATACCCTTTGTAACGATTAACACGTTTTTTGTTAGACTCTACAAAAAAGATGTACTACTAGACCTTATGAGCTCCTGTACGAGCAAAGGATATGTGTTTCAGATAGAAATGATAGTGCAAACGCACTGCAAGAAGTACACAATCGCTGAGGTACGTCACAATCCGTTAATAATTTCAACAGACACTAACACTTATAATAGGTACCCATTACGTTTGTAGACCGCGTTTATGGCGAGTCTAAGCTATCTGGTGTCGAAATATTGTCTTGGGTGGGTGGTATTTGGGAGTTCTTCTGGCGTGTTTAAAACGGCTGTATCATTTGTTTGAGTAGTTGTGGAATTGTAATTAAATAGTGGTTGTACAACGCCTCTTTTGGCGCTTCTGAAATACAACTATGCAAAAGACGCTCGTAAGTGCGCGAAATTAACCTCATTACGTTGTTGTTGAGTCAAACAGCAAAGAAAGTTGACAGAAAGTGCCAGCTGAGAAAAAACGTGTAAAGGCATTTCCCTTCGTCTTGTGCAAAGAGTTCGCCTGAGCGGCTTTAAATTACGCTTGGGTTGCTCTTTGGCGGTTGTTAAAGTCAGTCAAAGAGGGTCTGTTTGCGTTTGATACATTTATATTTCTCGCAATCACCTAGAGTACCTGGTTGTCATTGATATATCATGGTTAGTGAATACTTCGTCTTTTTCGCTATACATTCTCACACTACGCCAAGGTGTTTTATCTACTATTTGAGTCCGCTGCAGGTTACGCACTATTCCTAAAGGAAGAAGAAGAGAAGATTGGAACCAATGTTGGTGAAGTACAAAAGGCCAGAGCTGATTACAGCAAGTTCAAGAAAATGGTAAAATTACACGCTTTCGTTGCATTTCAGAGCCAACCTGAGTCCCTTGATAATATAAACGACGTTTCTGAAGGTACTACATTTTTTCATCTTTGATGGCAAGAAATTTGGTGGAACCTTCGCGAACTAGTCTCCAACGCATTTATAGGCGTCTGTCCACAGAAATTACAAGATTTTATCGAAATGAACGCTGAAAAAGGCTCTACTATTGGCGTCATGGAGGAGAAGCTTGGTGGTGCTATTCAAAGCGTATGTCTTCCAGAAAAACTTTGTGACATTGTATTTTGCCGTGTAAACGCTAAATCCGCTTAGAAAGTATCCAAAGTAAAAATCACAGCCGGAAAACAAATTTTCGAGATGATTCGTTGGGTTCGCCATCATTTCTCAAAATACTTGAAAGAGTTCGACCAAGAAGAGGTTAACACTGTACGTAAAAAACCATACCGCAAAAACGAGACGACTTGTAGTTCGCTGTGAACGTTTTTTTTCTTTTTCAAATTAAAAACGACTAAAACGTTTCTTTAGGAGGGTATTACATCATCACAACGTGGTCTAGGTCACGCATACTCCCGTGCTAAAGTAAAGTTCAACGTAAACAAAAATGACACCATGATCATCCAAGCTATCGCTTTAATTGATCAACTTGATAAAGATATTAACACTTTTGCTATGCGCGTCAGGTACATAATATTTCTTCTTGACATTTTTAATTTTGAAGCGAGATTTTCCTTTCGCTGCGAAAACTCGTTAATTTTTAAGGTTTGTCTTTTCTCGTCGAATTCGTTGTTTTCGTTTTTTGTACTTATTGGTTGCGCGTAGAGAATGGTATTCATGGCATTTCCCAGAACTTGTCAGAATTGTACCTGATATTATCAACTACGCACGCGTTGCCAAGACAATCAAAGGAAGACCACAATTTTTGGAGAATGTCGATGAATTGCGTTCATCCCTTGAAGAACTCACAAACGAAGAAACAACTGATAAAATTGTTGCCGCTATGCGTTCATCAATGGGTGCGTGCCTCCTTCTAGAAACCTTCGCTAGCGTTTGCGCGCCTTTGAGCAACAAATTTCATTACGCGTAGACGGCTTTATTTTTTGGTGTTTTTTTCTGACGTTCTGGTAGGTACTGATGTAAGTCCTGTTGATATGATCAACATTTCAAGATTTTGCGACAAAGTCGTATCCTTGGCTGATTACAGAACTTCTCTTCAATTGTACTTGAAGAACCGCATCCACAAGATTGCTCCAAACACAGCTACTCTCATGGGTGACTTGATTGGCGCCAGACTTATCTCCCACGCTGGTACGTCCTTAGCACTTGTCTATATCCCTTCTTCCTACTCACTTATCCGCTTAGGTTCCCTTACCAGTCTTGCTAAGCTCCCTGCATCTACTCTACAGATTTTGGGTGCCGAAAAAGCGCTTTTCAGAGCATTGAAGACCCGCGGTAACACACCAAAATACGGACTTATCTTCAACTCTCCTTTCATACAAAAAGCACGTAAAAAGGATCGTGGTCGCATTGCCCGTGTCCTCGCCAACAAAGCTTCAATGGCATGCCGTATTGACGCATTTTCTGGTACGTAACAAATTCTACCTCTTTTTCCTTTACGTTTAAAATCCGAAACAATCGTGTTAACAACTTCTCTAGATGTTCCTACAAACGAATATGGTACAAAATTCCACGAGCAAGTCGAAGAACGCCTTGAATTTTATAAATCCGGCACAACACCACAAAAGAACCTTGACGCTATGCGTGAGGTTAATGCATCTGTAAGTAAATCAGCTGGAGCCGCTGGAGCTGCTGGAGATGCAATGGAAGTCGATGAATCTCCTAAAAAGAAAAAGTCCAAAAAACGTAAGTCTGAGGACGCTGATGATGAAGAGGAACAACCTAAGAAGCGAAGAAAGAGCTCTAGCAAAAAAGATAAAGATAAGTCAGATAAGAAGAAGAGGAGGAAGAGCAAGAGCAAAAAAGATAAAAAGTAAACGGTAGAACAACATCGTTTTCTTATTTTTTTCTTAACAACCCCCTTCATTGCGAGAAAAAAGCAAGAGCTCCCCAAAAAAGTTAGGGTTGGACGCGCTTCTTTTTTTTTGTAAACCAAACGTGCTTGTCTTCGCACGTGAAGTTACCACGGATTGATGATCTATGTTTTTTTTGTAATTCGTGTAATTTCAATAAATGAATGACACTTTTGTAATAGCAAGGTTAGATTTTGTTTTATTGACCACTTGTTGTGTATCCAGATATTTGAGTGGTTGCTGCTAATCCAGTTTGATCAATCATCTTGGTATTGATCTATGTTTTGTGTTACATTGCCATAATTTTTACACAAATCACTGTTGCTCAATCGAGGTATGAATGGTCAAGTGCGCTCCTAAATATGTCAAAGTACATTTCTACACAGTCATTTTGATTGGTAGCAGCATTTGTTTCGATTATTACTTTTGTTCTAAGAATGCAGCGACGTAAACCTAAGATTTGACAAACACCAGATAACGCGCACGTGTTTTTTGTTTCAAAACGGAAAAAAAAAAGCCACCTATCGTAGTTTGGCACTGTTTAGGAGCGCAGTAGACCATTCATAGCTTGGAGTAACAACGATTTGTTTTGAAAATTACGTGCAAATGGTTTCGCGTTTCTCACCTATTGTTATTTACCGTTTCGCCACACTGTGATGTACCTTGACGCGTTATGACTACGTCAGCGCTACTTAATAAACAGTTCTATAAACCTATCTACGACGTACCTTACACACTAGGGACGCGGAACCTAAACGGTAGTATTATTGGCTTTTTTATTGGCTCAATCGGTCCGTAAAAACACAAAATCTAAATTAAGTAATTGATATCTAATGGCGATACAACAACATGTAAGCGAAAGAGCTCACAAACTTGCACTGCTAACAACAAAATTAGCAAACAACAGATAATTATGGATTATTACGCCTTCCTTTGGAGCTACAGCTAGATATTATAGACTTAGACTTTGAGGTCTTTGTAAAATGGCCATTATTATCAAAGAGAACGGCAACCACAACGAGATTTGACTACAATTTCGAAAAACATGGAAAATGGATAAAAACGAAAAAACTGTGTTCTTACCCTGATATCTACTTATCTACTCCATCACTTATTCTACACATGAAACATGGTAAACGTCATGGAGACTATAAATGGTTTTATTACAGTGGTAGAATGCGCGTACACCGTAATTATCTCAATGGTGTCTTTGATGGTCTTTACAAACGTTGGCGTGATTCTGGTGTGTTAATAGAGCAATGTTATTACACAAATGGTAAAAGGGATGGTGAATATAAGCGTTGGAATGAGAACTCTAATATTTGTCAACACTATTGCTACAGCAACGGTAGACGACATGGAGAATCAAAGGAGTGGTACTACAATGGCCAATTGAAGATGAAGTGTAATTACTTCCATGGTGTTAAGGACGGAGAGTACCAAACATGGTATAAGAACGGTGCCTTGAAGGCCTCTCAGGTCTACAAGGCTAAGTAACAAGTAGCTGTCAAAGCCAATCAAGCTATTCTAGTTAACAGAATAGAACATCATGTACAATGTATGCAATTTAATAAAAACATCAACGCTTGTTATTTAAAAGACAGTACTGTTTATTTCACTAGACCACATTTTTTCACAGCATGGTACCAGCTAGTGTTTTTTTCCTCACTGCCCAGCTGTATGGATAAATGCGTCTGCGCCATGATGGTATGATTAGCGTTAACAACAATATTACTATCACAAATAAAACAACCAGAACAACAACTACCACTACAGGTATTATTGGAAAACCGGTACCACCTGATTCTTCTGAACATGATGACGAGAATAAAATATTTAACATTCCACGTGTATCTATAAATAGTCAGAAAACCACGTGGCACATAAACTTGTGTTATTATCCGTTAATGACGTACCTTGTTGAAAGCATACCTTTCTCGTATCTGAGAGTGTGATGTTTTCTTTGGCAATCACACAATCGTCGCTGAAAGTAATGAATGTCAATGAACCAACTTCCTTTTAGAGTGTTTTAAATTAGTGCCATTAACAAATAAGGAAATGCCTTACTTTTAAACTGGTAGTATCAATAACTACATTCTTACTAAAAATAGGACATCCCGTTAATGTTATTGAAGAGTTTGAATCAGCTAGTACAAGGATAGTATCCTCCAAAAACACAACATCACCTACACTCCTTTAGATGGTACAGAAGTTATCGTTAAGACCTTGTGCTACAGTTGTTCCGGAAACAACAAAAACGCCACCAATGACTACAGCATCAGTTTTTGGAGGAACTATTGGAGAAGAGCAACCTTGACAACCAGGAGTGTTTGTGGGGTTTTCTGTGGTCATGGGTACAGTTGTTGGAGTATCAGTAGGTGCGATTGACGTCGGTAAAATAGGTATATCAACACATACAACTTGGAACGGACCTGCCACGGCATTTTCACAACCAACGTCATTGAAGCCTAATTATACAATCAGCCATTTGTAGTAATAATGAAGTACCATCGCTGCGCATAATGAGGCATCTCTCTTGATTTTGTTGCTTGGTAAAGCTAGGTTCTGGGTTGGAAAAGTACTTCTCCAGGAGCTTTTGTGTATTATTTTGAACGGAATAGAACAAGTCGGTTTCAAAAAACGATGTTCCACTTCTCTGCCATTTAAATGAGGATAGCATATATTTGCAAGGCTCACAATCTCTACCAAGTCTTCTACAATTTCCGCAAAAATCAAATGTTATGTCTAAGCTGACGTTGCGACGCGCATTAATCCACACGTGGCCAATTGTATCACCTGTTGTCATGTTACGTATTGTATCGAAGTCGTTTTCATTTAGTATCTCAGGTAGCATTGATGAACTAGCAGAATTTTAGCGAGACTACGGAATACGATATCACGTGCTTGTTGGCGCACTGTCTAGTGGCGTTGCTGAAAGATTTGGCTAATTGGCTCGCAGTACAGCCCGCGTATACTAGCACAATACATAGAAGGAATATCACGTGACTCATAATTTAATTAACTTCGTTTTTCTTTTTAGATTTAGCCCAGTTTGTTTGGCTAAATTGTTTAAATAACTGTTTTTCGAGTTTGTAGGAAAGTAGTACAACCTCTGAAACTAGATAGAGTATCTCCGATAGATTCCTGTGTGATTTGTAAACTCCACAAGTAGAATCTGAAGTCAAAATAAATCAGTCCGTCACAAAAACGTTTTGACCATAAATAGTACCTTCGGCAATAACTTTTTTGTCAGTATTTTGATCGCTACTGGGAACATATTATAACGATACAAGCATCACTGGTTGTTGCAAACCAAAAGAAACACTTTTTTTAGCAAACGCAGACCTGTATATTATTACATATTTAAAAGTAAATAGAAAATAATAAGACAAAGGCAAATTAACTAAGGGGAAATAAATTCGTTTATTTCTGTTCAAGCAGTACAGCTACAATCTCCGTTGTTTGGGAGAATTACATGATCATTGGCACCGTCACCGTCAATTAAAGCGTCACCGTTGAAGCAAAAGTGAAAACTGTTGAAAACATAGAATCTGGTAAATCTCCATCCATCGTTGCTGAAATTCTTGACTTCAAGGCCAGTGAGAGATTTCGAAGGGTCTTTGATAGGAGCAGCCATGAAGAAATGATCGATAGCGCCGCTTTGAAAGTCATCAATATTTGTATCGTCAACGTTAGCACTCCAAGGTGATGTTGTTGTATCGGTGTAGACATATCTGTATCGAATTTGACCGTCTGTTTTATCATGTGTTCCAGTGCCGGTTTCAGTCATGATAAACGTATCTGTTGTAAGGTGTTCTTTTTTGAGGGTGTCTCCTGAAGCACCTCCATTGATCAAGTTACACTGATTCATCATGAATAAGTTACAGATGGAATCCTGGTAACTTGTAAAGAAGTTACATCTTATGTCGGCAGTGCACAGTTGCTCGCATTCTTGTTTTGTTACTGACGTATCTCTAGGGAAGCTACATTCTCCGGGACCTCCTACCGAGTTACAGTGAGTAACTGTTGAGCCTGCAAATGAGCCATCGCAGTTAACAAAGCGTCCCGCATGCATGTCTTTGCGACATCCTTGACATGTTTCAGTTGAAGCTGTTGCAAGTGGCGTGTAAGTTACAACTGCAAACGCAAGGGAGATAAGGGATAGAGAAATGATGAGTTGTTGTTTCATGTTGTTTGGTGAGAAAGTTATGCTTAATTGTGCGTTTTTTGCGAGATTTTCATGTCGATGTGATGTCATATAAATTGTTGTGAGATTTCGTTGTTTTCATTTTTTTCTTGTGGATAGAAAGTACCTCAAATATTTTGATCGGGCTGATAATGCTTTGTGTTTGCTTTTCATTTTAGAGACGGTAACTACATTCGTTTCAAACCTCATATTTTTGAAATTCAGAGAAGTTTTTTCTCAACCACTCAAAAACTGTGTTCACGTGATTTTTTTAGATCTCAGAACAATTTTGCAAAATGTGTACAACCTAAAACAGCATCTATTGAATGGTACTCAGATATTGGATGGGTAATCAATAAGGAAAGAATTGAATTTGAAACTACAAAGCGCACACTCCGAGTTTTTTCGTGGCTTATTTTCTTCTCAACCAATTCGAACAATAGAAAACCTAGCTCCCATGTTACGAAACATCATAAAATTGATAGCATCTACTGTCTCACATGAAACTTTGTTGTGTACATCTCAAAATTCAGCAATCATTGATTGTAAACTGAACACTTGTGCACTGTAATTGTTGAAACTGGTAGTTCTAACTTGCTTTTGTGCTAGCATTCATAAAGTCACTTCCAAGTAGGTTAGCTAACTGCTATTGGCTAGTCATTGTACGGAACATATCTATAAATATCTACAGACAGAAAGAAAGTGGTGAGCAGTGTCAATGTCGTTTGGAACCTGTTGTGTGAAACAATACAAACTCTTTTCGCAAATTATTAACATTGTTACGGAACTGGAATCTTAAATTAACCTCCTACCCGTAATGCTCTACAGACACTCAGAAAATAGATTCAATATTGTTGAAGTTCAACGCTAGCGCGAAGTAACAGTCTTTTGCTCTTCAGTTGGTACTTTAGACTGTAGCTATACGTATATCAAGGTAGAACAAGAGTTTCGATGGTTGACCACCATCTGCTTGCAAGCCACAAATTAGAGGACACATGCATCTCATTGTGATGCTGACCTTCCACTCGCGTCATATTTGCGATGTTTACTTGTACTAGCAAGTACAACAACAGAATTTGCAAACATAAATCACGACCGGCGCCACCCAAAACAATCGCATGTTTGAACAATGTCTTCACTGTTTTTTAATTCTTTGATATTGTAATCAACTTGTATATAAATCCCAAATGCTCACTCATCGTTCAAGATGCCATATTTGTTCCCTCCACAAGATCATCTCACAGTCTCGTTGGTAAATAGAAGCACTAGCCTAAAACAATGGCTGTTTATGTACATGTAAAAATTATTGCTAAGCGCCTCAACACCCTTACTACTCACTTTGGAGCTTTGAAGATGTATTATCCAAACACTACTGGCTAGAGCTGTTTCTTTTCCGGTTACAAACCGGCTAATAACGACTTCTTAATGTTAGTGAAATAATGTGCTTGAAAGCGTTCGACAAGGTAGCAAAATCGACGCAATAAAAATGGTTTATCACTTTCCGCAACTTGTAGATTGTTGTTTGAAAAGCGTATGAAAGTAGTTTGGATGTAAAAAAAAAGAGTTTGTGGCTTACAATGAAGCCAACAACTTTTCCCCGAAAATCACAACCAAACCGGTTGCAAACTTGTCATAGCCGGTTAAGTAGATAAACAGTTTTCTGAGAGCTTTACTGGCTAATGCTCTGAACCCTTCATCTGTTACTTCAGTTTGAATAAGCAAGTGGTATGAACGCCTGCCAATGCCTTGATTCTTTGTTTTCTTGGTAGGCTCCAGCACGTGTCTGAGCCTGCCTTAATTGGTCAGGGGTTAACAACTTCTCTTACTATATTTCTTTAATTGTTCCGTTCTGTTGTAGAATACGTTTAATAGGATGGAACCGAAAGATACTGCCATAACCAGCGGTGTAAGGATGCTATATTTGTAATTAAGTCATGTAATTAAGACGTATAATAAACCTTACCTTTATCCCTATCACTCGGACTACCGGACCTCTTACAGTGGCGACACTGAGCAGTTTATTGAACTACAAGCGTATTATCAACATGTTTACCAAACCGGCTACCGATCACAATGTGGAAGCGTACATTCCGTACAACGTATACAATGCTACAACCGGCAACTGGGTATCCAACTGGAAAGGCAAGTCCAGCTTCACAAAAACTCAGCTAGTGAAGACAAAACAGATGTTTACGGGCAAGAGAAGTGAGTTACCGCAATTTCTCAAGCAAATGAGGCTATTAACGGAGGACGCTGGTTTGAGCGAGAATGGCTTCGTATTATTCCTGGAGCAAGCTATTGGACCCAAGATGGCAGTACTCATCGATGATGGAGAAAGGAAAGCACGAGCTCGAATCGAACTCCTCATTAGCAAGTTTTTCCCAGAAGATATCATGCGCAAGCTACACATAGAGTTCATCAGCGCTACTCAAGAAGAAGATGAAAGCATCTTGAAATGGTCCATCCGTATCGCAGCAAAAGGACGTATGATCAATGCATCGAAGGAAGCTATCGCTACAAGGTTTCGCAATGGGTTCAGACAAGACCTTAAACTTAAAGTCGACCTCGAGTACGCCAATTATTCAGAAGATCAGAAAAAGGCACTTACGATCAGCGAAATCACGGTAAAAGCACAGAAGTATGTCAAGCGTGATACCAATGTTATTGTGGGCGATGTAGAAGCGATGAACAACATCAGCAACAAAAGAAAGTATGAGGAACCGCCTAGACACGATACACGCGTACGTGAACGTAACTACGACCGCGAAAGACGTTTTGGCACTGGTAGATTTGATCCTCAAAAGCGTAGACGTACCGATACCAAAATTTATTACGAAGATTCCGGCGTCAAGGTTGTCATCGCTAATGGCAAGAAGTATCGATTCACGGCGAAGGGCGAGCCTATTTGCAGCGGTTGTGGAAGATCTCGACATATCTGGCGCAAATGCTACAACAACAAGGATCGTGTACCAGATGAGCCCTCTCAACACTACCCAGAGCCAGAGGAGAAGAAGAAGAATGATCGTAACGACCGCGACAGTCCAGAAGCGATGAATTATGTTGATGATGATTGTAACGACGAATTGTTTGAAAATACAGACCTTAACTTTGGTTACGAACGTCCCAGTTTATTGAGTGAGTGTTTGCGTTTGCGTTTGTGTTGTTGTGTACCGAGTGTTGACGTATGCGTAGAGTCTGATAGCGAGTATGCCAGTAAGAGCGAGAATAGATTTGTTGTCGACGTGTGTAGTGTTTTAGAGTACGATCAGAGTAATGCAAATTTCATGAAGTTATGCGGATACGAGTTTGGATGTAATAACGTAAGCAACGATACGACAGAACATGAGTACAGATATAGTATATTAAAATCCACGTGCGTTATCGATAATGTTAAGATGAGCGCTGTCTTCGATACAGGCGCTTCTGTTTCGCTTATTGACTTGTCTATGATACGTCGTTTGGGTCTTGTGGGTTCAGTTAAGAGACAGTACATGAAACCACTATATTCAGCAGATAATAAGAGAATTAAAACGTATGGTGTCATTAGATTGGAAGTTAAAGTGGGTGGCGTAATGACAGAGACAGAATTACAAGTAATCAAAGAGTTTAAGTATGACATTTTATTGGGTATGAATTACATGACAGAAGCGAAATGCAATATCAATATCGGCGACAAGAATATCATACCAGAAGGCGGATGGCCAGTACCAACACAAACAATCAGAAGACGCATCAATCCACAGAACGTTCATGTCATCACAGCGAACACAATCAAATTAGCACCGTATAGCGAAACCACATTCATGGCTAGAGTACCACAAACAGTTAATGGAACATGCGGAATGATCACATCACACGGCAGTAACATTACACCAGGAACATATCTAATTAGAAGTGTTAGCAAAGTTAGAAAAGGAGTAGCTAAAGTACAAATACTTAACGCTACAAACAGAAGAATTAAATTAAACTCCAGAATGGATATTGGACTATTTAGCAGTGTCGACGAGGATGATATAGTTAACAGTATTGATGAGAAGAGAGAAACAGTTTTGCAACGTGTTAATGATATGTTTAAGAAGAAGCGTAGCGACGAAGAGATTAATGAAATATACAAGTTATTTAAAATACAAGATAAGAAGCTGACCAAACAACAAAAGCTGATGGTAGCTGTATTGCATCACGAGTATAAGGACCAATTTGATGAGAAGTTACACCCAGACAATCGTGTTACAGCCGTCAGACACAAAATAGAAACAGATGAGAAGAAAGGACCAATCGCGATACCGTACAGATATATGACACCTCTCAAAGCAGATGTCATCAGAAAAGAAATAAGGAAATTACTGGAACAGGGCATTATTAGAGAATCAAAATCACCATGGGCAGCGCAAGTAGTATTAGTTAAGAAACAAGACGGAAAATGGCGCTTTTGTATAGATTTCCGTGAATTAAATAAGATTACCAAAAAGACAGTACACCCAATACCGAGAATCAATGAAGTGTTAGATGCCACAGTGTTATCAATTCTATTCTCCACATATGACTTGACAAGTGGATACTTCCAAATAGATAATGACGAGGACGACATAGAGAAGACAGCATTTTCTACAATAGATGGTCATTACGAGTTTGTGAAAATGCCAATGGGACTTAAGAATTCTATGGCTACATTCCAAAAGCTCATGAACCTTACAATGTCAGGATTGTTATGGAAGATATGTTTATGCTATGTTGATGACATCATTATATTCTCCAAGTCCTTTCAGGACCACATCATCAACACTGCGCTAGTATTAGAAAGAGTTAAGCAACAGGGATTGAAGTTAAAAGCCAGCAAATCTAAAGTATTCGAAGATCAAGTACAATTCTTAGGATACAGAATATCAGCAGAAGGAGTATTGCCGAAAGAAGCAAGTATTGAAGAAATAGAGAAAGCGCCAGAGCCTACAAAGTTTGAAGAACTGTTTAGGGTATTAGATGTTACAAACCATTACAGAAGATTCGTTAAAGGATATGCACATAAAATACAACCGTTTCAAGAGTTAAGAAAGAAAGACGCCGTATGGAAATGGACGGAAGAACACAGTAAAGCATACAAAGAACTCAAATATGCATTCACAAACCCACCAGTATTAAAGCATCCAGACTTCAGCAAACCGTTTGAGTTACATGTGGACGCGTCAGGATATGCATGTGGAGCAGTGTTATGCCAAAGAGACGAGTTAAAGCGAGAGAGAGTTATATCATACTTCTCAAAGAATTTTACAGAAGGACAAAAGAAATATTCAACAACAGAACGAGAATTATTGGGTATATGCGAGGCTCTTAAGAATTACAAAGGATATTTAGCATACACCAAGTTCTCGCTTGTGGTATTTACGGACCACGAACCACTAACAATGATGTCAAGGATTAATACAGTAAGAAATGTGATTGCCAGACTACTACTAAGTATACAACAATTTTCATACGAACTTGAATATAAGAAAGGAAAGTTACATGTCGTACCAGATGCACTATCAAGAACGCCTTTTGCCACAAAGGAAACAATTAATGCGATAGATATGTACAAGAAGAAATTACACGTAAGAGGACACAACGATTCAGGAATCAATTGGAAAGCGCTACAAGATAAAGACGACACGACCCAAGTATATATTAAATTTCTACAAGAAGGGAAAATCAGCAAGGCCATATTGAAATCGAGAGGGTTTATAGAATCAACGTTTTATGCACAAGCCAGAGATATGAGAATAGATGATACAGGAATACTATACAGAAAGGACCCAACAAAGGCAGAGGATGAAGTCTTTCAAATATACGTACCAAATATTGTCAAGTTGAAGAGGGCGATATTCAAACATGCACATGATGCACCATTTGCGGGACATCTAGGATTTGTAAAGACGTATGACAGAATAAGAGAGCGTTTTTACTGGCCAAGATTATATGTCGACACTAAAGAATGGTGCCAATCGTGTCCATCATGCCTAAGAACAAAAACACCAAGACTAAAGAAAGCAGGCAAAATGGGAGGAAAGTTCGGCGCCAGCCATCCGTTTGAATTAGTTACAATGGATATTATAGGACCACTCAACAGAACGGGAGCAGGAAACAAATACCTATTAGTTATCAATTGCAATTTCACGAAATGGGTAGAAGCGTTTGCCATGAAGAATCAAGAAGCCATCACAATAGCTAAAATATTTGTTAACGAATGGTGTTTCAGATACGGAATACCTAATAGAGTACTCACAGATCAAGGGAAGAACCTCACAGGCGAGATTATGAAACAAGTTTACGATATGTTACACATTAAGAAGCAGAGAACGACAGCATACCATGCACAAACAGACGGACAAACAGAACGATTTAATCACACACTAATTGAGATGATACGACACTTTGTAGACGATGACCAAGACGATTGGGATATATGGATTGAACCATGTTTATTCGCGTATAGAACAGCAATACACTCAACAACAAAATACGAACCATACAGATTACTATTTGGTAGGAAACCCAGAATACCATTAGATGTTATAGCAGGAAACGGAGGACTACTACAGAATAAATACAACATGAGCGATTGGGCAGAAACATTAGCACACAGATTAAAATCAGTACATGAGATAGCAAAAAGGAACACATTAGCAGAAAAACGGAAACAAGCAGAATATTATAACACAGGAAGAAGAACAGTAGAATATAGAGTAGGGCAAAAAGTATGGCTGTATGTACCACACATAAAAGAAGGTCAAAGAAAGAAGTTAACACAAAAATGGCAAGGACCATTCGAGATATTAGAGAAGATTAGCGATATCACAATAAGATTAGAGATACCAACATATAGAAGATTATCACCAGTAGTGCATGTAGAAAGATTAAAACCACACATAGATTCGTACCTCAGACCACAAGAGGACATAGAAGTAGATACAAGACACATTTATAAACAACAAAGGGATAAGTATAAAGAGATGATAGATCCAGGCGAAGACGAAGATAGCGAATATAAAGAAAATAATGAATTAGAATCAACAAGAGAAGTAGCAAAGAAAATAGAAGAAGCTACACTCGAAAGACCAATGGAAATAGAAGAGTATGCAAGGAAGAGCGTAAGGGAAACAAGAAGAAGAGGAACGAGCATGACAAGAACAACACACCTGAAGGAGTTATTAATGCATATTCATAAAGTAGCGAAACGATTATCAAATGACAAACTAGCCAGTATGTTGAAAGAATTAATAGGCA
This sequence comes from Trichosphaerium sp. ATCC 40318, assembly GCA_038496445.1. NCBI lineage: Eukaryota > Discosea > Flabellinia > Trichosidae > Trichosphaerium > Trichosphaerium sp. ATCC 40318. Next base: position 23,203 of record JALMLS010000457.1, on the reverse strand, counting down.
AAGGATCAAGATATATAAGGAGTAGTGCTAAATGCGAAGAACTAGAAAACGAGATTAAATACAGTAAGAGGAACGGGAAAGAAGAACTACAGAAATGGTTAACTGAATTCATAACAAACTTTGAGAAACGTTTAACCGAAGAATTATTACTAATGATACAAGAATGGTGAGAACTGATCGTCATGATGAGGGACCATCATACTTACGTTGGAGGGAGATTTGTAAGGATGCTATATTTGTAATTAAGTCATGTAATTAAGACGTATAATAAACCTTACCTTTATCCCTATCACTCGGACTACCGGACCTCTTACAGCGGGGCTGAAGCCTCTTACTCAAGTGTTACTGATTTTGATATGGAAGATGCTGAAGATGTCCGAAACCTTACAAGTACGCTTCCTGTAGAAGAACGAAAAATCGACAACAACATTATCTTGAATTGTATCAAAAAAGTCTCCGAAGAGCGGATTATGAGGTATGCTGATAAAATGAACGACGAGCTTTATTGGATTATAAATTTTGGAATCAACGAAGACTCTTCCGATGGTGAACTAAAAGAATTCAACGACCACCGTGTGAACCTAGTTAATGCTTTCAAAGGTAGTTCTAAAATAATCACTGCAAAAGAATATCCAAATAGAATTATCATGGTCGTAAAAAATAAGGAGAATTTACGTACACAATTTTCTAAACAAATTGATATTTTTCGAGACAAAGGATATAAATTTTACATTTATGCTCACAGCTCTATAAAGATTGTTATATCAGGTTTTGACATTCTTGATGACGAAGAGACTATGTGCACTATTTGTGATAGAATATGTTTAGGATTTGGAGGACGGATGTTGATGTTCCATAGATGGCGTACAAAATTTAGTGATTTACCCACTAACGGTTGTGTTTTCGTATGTTCAAAAAAACTCACTGGATTGGAACAATATCAGGTATACAAACGTGGATCTGGATTTTTGGTTATGAAGGTTTTTAACTCCGAAAGTGATTTTGAAAAAGTGCAAAGGTATTCTCAAAATATTTCAAAGCTCTCTCCTTCAGAGGCTGCCTCATATCGTGATAATGCCAAAAGAGCACGTGATACTTCTAAAGATGATAATACGAGACGAAAGAAAGCAAAAACCTCAACACCAAGAGGTAACTCTTATAATCCAAGGACTAAAACATCTAATGCCTAGAGTCAAACTAGTGGTAGTAAATAGTAGAGGTTTTTCAAATTTCTTTCGCCTAAAACAATTTTCATTTAATTTAAAGTGTAATTACTTTTGTGCTACTGAAACCAATTCATTCCCTTCTCATATTAACAGTAAACGTATTTTACACACAGATGCTGGTAGAGGTACTGGGGTCGCTCTTGCTACACTCCGTGGAGCTCAATCGAAACTTGTGAATGAACAAAAAGGTCGTTTATTAATTGTTGATGTTCAAGCATCAGGTGTTTCTCTTAGAATAGGTGTTGTTTACGCACCTTGCAAAAACAAATGTGTTTTTTGGGATTCTGTCTATGATGATTTGGCACAATGTGACATAATAGCAGGTGATGTTAATTTACGTATTGACAAAAACAGTTTGGACCAGGGCTGAAACTCAACAAGGCATTTTTGGACAATGCATAGGCATTTTCATCAAATAATGCCTTATTTTTTACAAAAATGCCTAGTTTTTGCCTCATTCAAAAAGGCAAATACAGGGCAATGCCTTATTTTTTGCTCCAAAAATGCCTCATATTTGATGAAAAATGCTTGCATCTGGTACACAAGATTGCAATGGTTTTGCTTGCATATTTTAAGGAATTATGCCTTCAAATTAGGGCATAGCTCATGCATCAATGCCTTATTTTGAAGGCAAAAAGGAAGCATTATCATAGTCTACAGTGCCTAATAAACCAGGGCATTTTCAGGTAATAACACAACTATTTATTTTTTAATACAGTACACATACAATACACAAAACTCCTAAGTCCACATTTGAAAAAACCTTAAAGAAAATATGAGATGGTGAAAAAAAAAAAAAAAAAAAACTTACCTTGTAGTGTTAGAATTCCGCGGTCCTGGAAATATCGCGGAGTTCACTCCTACTACAGTTGTAGGTGATATAGGGTGCTGCGGTTCGTTTGGCGGTGGTTTCGTCTAATTTCATCAATTACTAAGAGCGCTAGGTGTCTGTCTATATAAAACGTCAGTAGGTGATGTGAAAAAAAAAGTGTAAAAGTTGTTTGACTGTTACTTACCTTAAAACACTTCCCTAAAGTGATCAGTCCCTATGATATAGTATAGGCAATGCCTTATATATGAATTAAAATACAAGGCATATAATGCTTAAAAAAATAAGGCATAATAAAGGCATAAAGTACTTGCAATACAGGGCATTACTTGATTTTAAGCAATGCCAAAAAATGCAATACAGGGCATTACCTGATTTTATGCAATGCCAAATAATGCCCAAAAATGCCTGGTTTTAATGCCTTTTTGATGAAGGCATTGCTTTTTTGTAAAAATGCCTTATTTTATTGGGCAATGCCAAATGCAAATGCCTTGATTTTGCCATCTGATGCCAAATGTTAGGAATATGCATCATTTTTTAAGGCAATGCCTAGCTGAGTTTCAGCCCTGACAAAGAAATTTATGAAAACATTTGTTTATTAGGATTTTGTTTGGTGGTGGTAGAATAGACATGATTTTTGTTTCTGACTATGTTAAAAATCACGTGAAGAGTTTTAAACTTGTTCCAACTGGGTTTTTTCACTTAGATCATAAATTAATGTTGTTAGAACTTAATTTTCCAAAACGCAGTGAGTGGAGTTTTAAACTAAATCAAGTTTTCTGGAATTCTTACAACAAAAATATAATCTGTGAGATGAACAGTGGTAAATTTAAATCGGGGTTTTTAAGGGATTCCGTCTTAAAATCCTAAGGATTTATAAGCGGAAAATCTCTTCCTTTATTCCTATGGAATCCAGACAGAATTCCCTATGGAATCCAAATGGAATTCCCTATGGAATCCAGATGGAATTCCTATGGAATCCGGACGAAATTCCTTAAGGATTAACAACAGAATTCCCAATGGATTTTTTATGAAATTCCAAACAAATTACCTTGAAATACTTTACAATATTTACATCAAGTCTTGTAGCACAAAATTCGTTTTATTTACCAATGATAATTTAGTTACGAAACACAAATGTTCCACACGCTATCGTGTACAGGTCAAACTCATCAAATCTTTCCAATCTTTGGCCAAGAATTTTATCGCACCTGGTATCGCAATCATAAATTGCTAATAACACATTTGTAGAAGCTAAAATAAGAAAAGAGTAGTTTTTTGATAAATTAAATGGAAATAACCTTCAAAAACAACATACTTGAGATTAATGCCCTAAATGCGTGTCCTAGTGGTGTGTAAAGGCCTTTGAAATGCTTTACAAGCCTCAAAACGGATTAGTAAGTGATATAGAAATATCACTGCTAATGAAAATCACCAAAATACTTATCTCGCTTACTTTTTGATTAAACGTCTTTTCGTTGTATCCATTAGTTTTCTACACCAATAAAAGAGTGACAATGTGGTTTACTAAAAAAAAACTTGGTTAGGTAAGGCTTTGATAGTTGTCGAAATAATGAATAATTTTGAATTTTCACCAAAAATATTTTTCAAAGGAATTCTCACAAAATCCATACGGAATTTCGTTAAAAATCCCTATGGAATTCCATTAAAAATCCCAAGGGAATTCCCTACAAAATTCATATGGAATTCCGTTAAAAATCCCTTCAATTATTCCCGTTGATATGCTGCCAACATTTGCCAATATTGTTGTTTGGGATTTTTTTACAAATCCCAAGGAATTCCTTATTTTAATGGAATATAGCAGATATCCCATCAAAAATCCAATCGAAAATTCAGATTGCTTAGGGATTTTTTCCACAATTCCGCTAAAATCCTTAAAAAACACGGAATTTAACAGGATTCCAGAGGAAAATCCCATTTTTAATTTACTACTGATTTTGGTTGCTCTGTTGACGACTACTTTTTTGCTAAACAGGCGATGATCAACATCTTAAAGGAAGCGCAAAAGGATGAATTAAAAAACAAAATTACAGCTCGTGAACTTATTGCTTCTCAACTAGCAAGTGGTACTGATATTACACAAGAGGAGTTCTTAACATATCAATTTCTTTGTGAGGAAAAAAACCAACATCTTAATAATCTAGCGGCATCAACAAAAGCTATGTTTGAGGAAGTTCCAAGTGCTTTTCTTACAAAAATGCTTAAAGGCAAGAAAGCGGGATTAAACATTAAGGAACTACAAACTGGCAATGGTGATTGTTCTTCTGATATTCGTAAAATGCTTGTCACAGGTGTTAACTTTTACAGTAAATTATACGATGAGGTGGAGATTGAAGAAAAGGTACTTGAATCGTTTATTAACAAATGGGACATTCCGTGTGATAACAAGTTTGTGGATAAGCTTAACAAAAAAATTACTGTCAAGGAAGTTACTAAGGTTATAGCGAAACTCCCAATTAACAAGGCTCCTGGGCCTGATGGTTTAACAGCGTGCTTGTACAAATCATTGAGCGGTACTTTTGCTCCTATATTGGCTAACCTATTCAATCTGTTCCTTGAAAATGGCAGGTCTAAAATTCTCGAGCTGTTTTTATGGTAGATACCATGAATTTGTGGTATAATTATACCATTGATTCCAATTTTATACCACAAATTCCAGTATAATATACCATAAATCAAAGGATTTATACCATGAAACAGCCAAATTATACCATAAATATACAGTAGAAAGTGCGAATTTATACCATATTTTTTCACCTGAAAAAATGCATTATATGGTATAATTCTACCATAAAACATGGTATAAAACACAGTATAATACCATAAAGCCTGGTATATTATACCTTAAAACTTGGTAGATTATACCACAAAACCAGGTGTATTATACCGTGTAAAAACTGTTCTAAAAATAAAAACACATTTATTAATACATCTTTTTTTTGTTTACATCCGTGACCTTTAGTTTTGCCCATGTCCTTTTTTGCAGTGATCAAATAACCTTAAAAAAACAGATCGTACTTGCTGTAAGTGCATTGAATGGATATAGCATGAAACCTAAAAGAAGAGTTAGCGCCGGCTTGGTTTCTTGTACACAAAATAAATAGTCATACAAAAATTGTTGTTTTGTTGTGATGGCAGCACTGAGAGTAACAAATGACCTGCACAGTGAAGCCAAACCAAGACTAAAACAAAGAAATGAAAATAGCTACCAACCTCATCGGAAACGAGTTCTAGCGGAATAGTACCTGGTTGGGCGGCTAACACGTTTTGTTTTTTTTATATCACCTATTAAGCCTGTAAAACCTATGGCAAACAGCTTTAAAACAACTACTTTCTAGCGTACCTTGTGTTGTGCGGGCGATAAACTGGTCAAGACTTAGTTTTATGCCCTGGCTTAGCCAATTAATTTATAATATCACTCGTAAGGTCAACGCATGGGTGCAGAGCCTAAATGCTATCTGTTCCGGCAAATGCGGGCGTTTAGTAGGAAAAAAACCAAAAAAATCCAAAAAAATCCAAAAAAAACCAAAAAACTCGAAAAATGGGTAGGCTCTGAAACAACTTTGCCTTATAACACTAATTGCGCGGTTTAACACACATTGGGGCATATATCAAGAATGTCAAAAAAAAATAAATAATTTTGCTCCTGATTTGGTAAATGAGGCTGTATGGCATTGATTGAGTGTAAAAATGCCTATGGAGGGGAGAAAAAAATGAGAGCCGGAGAAAAAAACCTCCAATTGGAGGTTTTTTGCGAATGGGCATTTTTCGAGCGCTAAACGCGTTTTTGGTGTGTCTACCACTGTAGCGTTCTAACATGGGGTACGCAGAGTGGTTTCTTCCTCAAATACCATTAATCAGAGAAAGTTGGCCAATTTATCCCTAAAACGCCCGTAATTGGGGCGTGTTACCAGATTTCTCTCTTAAAACTGTTTTTCACACATTTATATGCCAATTATGTTCAATAACAGCTACTGTCAAAGCATTGTGTGGTATGGCATTTGCGTAGGTCCATATGCTATTAAATCAAGTGCAGACCAAGTGAGCTTTGACTAACTTATACTTATACAGTATAATACCACGGTATAATACCACATTTTATGGTATAATTATATGGTATAATGCATGGTATACAATACTGTAAAATACAGTATAATACCGTGGTATAATACTGTGTTTTATGGTATAATTATATGGTATAATGCATGGTATAATATACCTTAAAATGCAGTATAATACCATGGTATAGTACCATGTTTTATGGTATAATTATATGGTATAATGCATGGTATAATATACTTTAAAATGCAGTATAATACCATGGTATAGTACCATGTTTTATGGTATAATTATATTCTATAAATTGAGATATGGTATAAACATGGTATAATGGCTGTTATACCATTTGTCCAAAAAACATGGTATTATACCATATTTTATGGTATAATTATATGGTATAATTATGGATTATACTGAGCTTGTACCATAAAAGGTGATTATACCATAAAATATGGTATTATACCATGATAATTTTCAGACCTGGGTGAGGTTGATGAGCGTCTGTGTAAGGGAATCATTGTACCTATCTTTAAAAAAGGAGACGCTTCTGATTTGAGTAACTACCGTCCAATTACTTTAGCAAACGTTGACTATAAAATATTTATGAAAGTATTTTACAACCGTATGACTCCATTCATGCAAAAATACATTTTGGAATCGCAAAATGGATTCATACCAGGGCGAGATATTGTTGACAATCTCATAACAACTCTAGAAGTTATTAGTTTTTGTAAAAAAGAATTAAAGTGGCTGAGTCTTATTGCATATGATTTCAGAAAGGCTTTTGACTCTTGTAGTCATTTGGCATTGATCCGTATATTAAAATTTATTGGGTACAAGTCTGAGTTTGCTGAGGCAATTGTACATGCTCTGCGCCTTGATGTTAAAGTGCGTATTAACAACAGCATCAGTGAAGGCTCTTTTACAACAAAACGTGGTACAGGTCAAGGCAATCCTATCAGCCCTTATTTGTTTGCTCTAATAGTAGAACCTCTCAACTCTTTCATCAACAAAGTATCAAAAATTGCTGGTGTTACACTTCCTGGCAATGTCTGTGTAAAGAATTTATTCTTTGCTGACGATCTCATTCTGAATGCCAGCTCTAAAAACGATATTGTTTATCTTAACAAGTATTTAGACAAATATAAGCTTGCTACTGGTCTTTCTGTTAACAGTTCAAAGTGTTTTCAAGCGAATATTGTAGGTAACAAAGACGAAAACAAAATGTTTGACAATGGCACATGGATTAAGTACTTGGGTCTTCGGTTGGATGATGATGGATTGGGTTATGATTGGGAATCAGCGATTGAGAAAATTGAAGCTTGTTTGATGAAATGGAAACCCATGTGCTCTACAATACGTCAAAAGATTAGCGTTATAAGGAGCTACGCTCAAGCTAAGTTGATTTATTGTGCTAGAGCACTTGATTTTCCTGTTCACCTTGTTCCTAGGTATCATTCAATTATTAATTGGTTTCTTTGGGAAAGTTCATACGTTTACAATCACAGCATTCATAAATCACGTGTCCCTTGGACTCACATGAATCAGTGCTACAAAAATGGTGGTTTACAACTTTTTTCTATAGCGCAGATAGCTACTGGGTTTAAAGCGACATTGTGGGAAAGGCACTTGATCAAAGGTACTCTTTATTCGGAAGTATGGTTTGCTGGTACAGATTTAGGTAAAAAGTGCAGAGATGTGTGGTGTTCCTTAAACGTTAGTCTCAAAGCTAAACCTAGAAAGCTTAAACACGTGATGAAAATCAAGCTCATTCAATCAGTTCCACGTTGGAAGCGTTCGTGGTTTGCTATCAAAGATCAGTGTACCTGTTTGCCTGCATTGTTAGAACTTAAATCAGCGAATTATGTCAGAGATGTTATATGGAGAGTGATAATGAGGGTGATGCCTGTGACTCATGTCAAAGACGCTATGCCTCCAGAAAAACATGAGGAGCTATTCTACGGTTGGGAAGTTGTTGCTAGTATTAGAGATGTACTGTCAGATCTCATAGAAGAATTTAACGTACCTGCTTTGACAGAGCAAAATTTAATCAAATGTAAAAAACCTGCTACTTTGTTTTGTTTAGGTGCTATTATGGCTTTTACGTGGATTATAAGGAATGATGTGAAACATAATGTCCCGAAGTACAAGTGGATGTCTGCTCAAACGTTACGCCTTAGATTTTACAAGTGGCTTTCTTTGACCATAGATCGTGAATCTTTTGATAAACCATCGTGGTTTGATAATGTCACTGCTGTATCTATAGTTAGAAGATTGGATGGTTCTCAAGTTTCCTTGGATTATGGTACTGTGGGTTCAGAGGAGTGGCTCTTTAAGCGTAGACAGCGCAATACTCCTGCATTTGCTATTGGTCATGGTATAGATGGTTTTAACAGAGATGGTACCGTTATTCTATCCAAGCATTTGGCTCCTTCACTCAAAAAGCGTAAATCAAAACAAGTTAAACGAATTGGATTTATTGAATGGGAAGACGATTACAATTAATTAATTTACATGACGCTGGCACGTGGCCCTCCAAAATTTGTGAGAACAAATTTCGGAGCCTGATTGGGCAAGCTGGGATGAGTCTAGTTATTGGTTCTTTTCTCTTTTCTTTTTATTTTATGCTTTAATTTTACAAAAATTTATTTGTTCTTTTAATAGCACTATATTCCTTTTATTTTCTTATTATTCAATCATTTATTGTACTACGCTGGCACGTGGCCCTCCAAAATTTGTGAGAACAAATTTCGGAGCCTGATCGGGCAAGCTGGGATGGTGATTTTTTTCGATGTAATTATCTTGTAATTATTATTATGAATAAAGTGAGGGCTACGGCGCTCGCCTCTTGTTTGAAAAAAAAAAAAGGCTCCAGCACGTGTCTACTAGTTCCTTTTTTCTGGCTCGAAATCACATTTTTTCCTGTTTCTTCATTTCAACAAAGTGCCACTTTACGAGCACCAGCAGTTTTTTTTTACACCCAAACATGTCTCAAAAAGATCAAAGTGGTTGGATACGATCCCAAAAGAATGTAAGTAGTCTTTAAAACGCGTTATTACAGAGTTTTGGCTTTCTAGTTTTACAGTTCCTAAACGGCGGTTATCTTTTTTGTTATCGCCAGTGGCTACGCACGTGTTATCTAATCTAATTTTTTTAGGCTTTCAAAGGATGGTGTAATACCCACATGAGCGAGCTAGGTGAAAATGTTGCCATAAAAGATTTGGTAGAAGATTTAAAAAGTGGCGTTATATTATTAGAGCTTCTGGGTGTAAGTTCCTGTTTATATTGACAGAGTTCCTTTGATGAAAAAAAAACTCTTCGAGTTTGTTACAGATTCTGTTAGGGATTAGCAGATATGTTATGCTGCAGAATAAAGTCAAAGCGTATTTATTTAGATTTACAGGAGTTACAAAAGGTACATATATATTTTATTTATTGTGGGATGCGTTTCTCTGAAATACTATTTGTTGAATAGTATTTACATGAAACACGTTCATAACATTCCTCCCTGTTTAGCTTGAAGCTAATCCAATGCACAGAAATAATCGTCATCGTATGGTGTAACATCTTCTTCATCAGAGGACTTGATTAATTCATACTTAGGAGAGAGCTGTTCAGTTTCATACGCCTTTGCAAAATCGATGCTGATGGTCCCATCATCGTGTTCCATCTCCAATGGTTCTGGGAGTGCTGGATTCTCGTTTTCTGGTTCTTTAGGTTCATCAGGTTCGTCGTAGCAAGACATGGTAAGGCAAGGTACTTGAGACACCTTATCATTGTTGATAGATGTGTCCAATAGGCGACCATCTTCATCAAACTGGTAATGAGAGTGGTCCGGGTACGTTTGATCCACTTGTATTTCATCATCACCATAATATACAGTCAGGGGGTCTGCTAGCTGTTCACTGACGTCCATTGGGTCATTTTGGAGCTGATCTGGTTGGTTTTGAGGTAGTTGTTCCCTCATTCTACTTATCAGGTACTGGCGGCGTAGAAGGCTAGTTTGACGGGATTGTAGGGACTGTACTATCTCCAATAGACGTGGTGCTGTCGAAATGAAAGCTGAAATCGCTTCTGCTTCTCTACGGCCCAATTCGAGGTCTTGAATCATATTCTGGAGGACTTCGTGTAGACGGGTTGTAGTTGCGTGCGTAAGATGACCAGGTGTGTGATCTTCCGGAATGATTTCATGGCTTTTTGTTCCTGCCAGTTTATTGGTGATTCCTTCAATCTCTACTTGATGCATTTGTTCCATGTTTATAAGTGGTATAAGCAAGTTTAATGAACCTTAACATGGTGATCACATCATTAAGGCCCTATATCTTGCGGCCCTTGCGGCCCAAGTGAATTTGCGGCTTTTGCGGCCCACGTGCACAAAAACTCTGTAAATTAATTTTAATTTTGTGGATTAAATAAATAGACTTCTTTTCCTTTTTTCTTGTTTGAGTATCTATACTAAAAGAGTGTATCCTTTTTGGATACGTTGTTTGTTAGGATATTTCTCTATCCTATTTAGTGGATAGACTCTTCCGAATCTTTATTGAGTCGGAGGATGCCGTCATCCAGCGTTTCACGATTGTCATTAGTGCTTGTTTGTTTGCGGCTGTATTTATTTCCTTATTTAGACGCGTTCGTTGATTCGTGTTAGCAACGTAACCATCAATTATCGTTTTTAATGCAGTACGGAATTTGGTTGCGTCATTGCTGTATGTTGAAATCATCTTTAAGTGAATGTCTTTTAGCTGTAGTAAAAAGACATCTTGCACTTTCGCTTCTCCAGCTGTTCGTGGTGATCTTCGTATTCTTTTTGGAGGTGTAGGTGGTTGTTCTGGATAGAATGCGTCTTCAATGTTTTCATCAGTCAATTCTATTGTCCCTTGTGGTTTCTGTTTCTTCTTTTGTTTAGTTTCATCTGATGGTTTGACTGAAATGATTGGTGCTTTATTTAATTTAAATTGTCTCCAGTCTGTGTCATCATTTCCGTCATCGTCGTCTTCCTCTCTGCTGGTATCTTCTGAGCCGGTAACACTTGATTCTTCATCTTTTGAGTCATTGTTGCTTTCGTCTGTGTTTGATTCTGTGTCACTACTTGGCGGTTCTATCTGTGCGTCATGTGCTTCATCATGATCCGCTGGTGGATCAATTTGTTGTTCTGGTGCATCATTGATTTGGGTTTCGTTGTTATTGTCGTGGTCTTCCTCCTCTATTTCCTCATCTGAATCCGAGTCATCATTCGATGTAGCTTTTCTTAATACCATTTCTTTAGGCTTTACTTTTGTGGTCGTTGGAGGGTAGCGTGAGCTTTGTGGTAGTGGATCTCTGTCATTATACTTTTTAAGGAATTTGATGCTTACTACATTATGCATTCTCGTATTGCTTTTGAAGTTAAGCATGTATGCATTATCATTCACCTTCTTGACTATTACGTATGGACCTCTCCATCTGTGTTGTAATTTCTTTGTCAATCCTGGTGTCGGTGTGTATTGCCACATTAAAACCTTGTCTCCCACTCTAAAGATAGTACTTGAGGTGCGTGAATTTCGGTACGCTTGTGCTTTGGTTGCTGCATCTAACATACGGTTTCGTGCTATCTTATGCGCTTTGTGGAGGGCTTCCATCATACGTGATTTGTACAATGTTACTGAGGTGGGTGTTTCAGGAATAACTTGTAAATCAATTGGTCTACGTGGATGTCGACCAAACATTAAAAAGAATGGTGTTTCACCAGTTGCAACATGGTGGGTGGTTCGGTATGCTTGTAAACATTGTGGAAGGTATTCATCCCAGTCAGTCTGAAACTCTTGATCACAGAATATACCCAGCATTTCAGCTAGAGTATGGTTAAAACGTTCAACTTGACCATCAGTCTGAGGATGATATGAACTGGTTGATAATTTGCGAATTTTAAACAATTGGAGTAGGTCTTTCATGAGTGAGCTCATGAATTGTGACCCTCTATCAGTTAATAGTTGTTCCGGATAACCAAAACGCGCAATGACTCTGTCGAACAATAGTTTTGCAATTACCTCAGTGGTTGGGTTGCGAATAGCAAATGCTTCAACCCATTTTGTGAAATAATCACAAAATACCACAATATTTGTATTTCCAAGGCGTGTACGCTTCAAAGGTCCAACAATGTCAATTGCCATGCGTTGCCATGGAAAACTGGCAACCATTGGCATCAACTTGCCAGGTTGTTTGCCCCGACGGATCTTTTTGGTTTGACATAACTTGCAACTATCGATGTAGTCTTTAACTTGTCTGTAATACCCTGGCCAGTAGTATTTACTACGAATTGAGTTGAAGGTTTTGTAAAAACCTAAGTGACCATTTTCGTCATGGTGGCTTTTGAGTACTTCAATTATAAGTGTTTGAGGTACAACCACCTGGGAGACTGATTGCTTAACTTTTGGTACTGAGGGTAACCAGATGTGATTCAATATGCCCTCGTCATTTATCCACATAAACCTGGCCAGTGCAACCACGTTTCGTGCAGCTGTTTGGTCAAGTGGCAGGTGTTTAGTGCGTATGTAATTTATTATATTTCTGCAAAATTCATCATGATTTTGACACACTCGTAGGCGTTCAGTACTGAATCCACTGAAGGGTTTGATCGACACTCCTTTTGTAAAAGGTGGTCTTGATAGAGCGTCTGCATTGCCATGTAGTCTACCAGCCCGTTGTTCAATTGTGAATGTGTATTCTTGCAAAGCGAAGACCCATCGTGCAAACTTTTGACGGACGTGTTTGGTTGTCAATAACCATTTCAACGATTCATGGTCGGTAACAAAAATAACTTCATTACTTGCAATGTATGGACGGTAGCGTTCTGCAGCCATGATTACTGCCAGACATTCTTTGGCTGTGGTGGAGTAGTTGCGTTGTGCTGTATTCAAACTTTTGCTGAAATATGAGATGACTGTTTCTTTTCCATGAATCTTCTGTGCAAGTACTGCTCCCACTCCAACGTTTGATGCATCTGTATATAATATGAAGGGCTCATTAAAATTGGGATATCCAAGAATTGGTGTATTTGTAAGAGCCTGTTTTATTTGAGAGACACTTTTATCATGTTTTGCAGTCCAGTTAAATGGCACATCGTTTTTAAGTAGTTCATATAATTCATGAACCATTTCAGTGTATGCCGGGATGAACGATCGGTAATAGTTCACTATCCCTAGGAATGATCGTAGATCTTTGACATTTGTAGGTTTTGTCATGTCGATTATTGCTGCAATTTTGTTCTTATCTGGTTTTACTCCATTCCGCGTGACCACATGTCCTAGGTATTTGACCTCTGGAACACAGAAACTGCACTTTTTAGCATTTAGCGAGTGGCTGTACTTGTCAAATCGTTTGAATATTAACGCTAAAGCTAGTAGATGTTGTTCAAAGGTCTTTGTAAAGATAATAATATCATCAATGTAGACCAATGCATACTTCCATGTTAAACCATTCAATAGGACCTCCATGTATCTTTGAAAGGTTGCTGGAGCGTTGACAAGTCCAAATGGCATTCTATTAAACTCAAACAGTCCAAATTTTGTGGTAAAGGCTGTTTTCTGTTTGTCTTGTTCAGCAACCTCAATGTGCCAGTAACCGCTTGGTTGGTCCAATGTTGTAAAGTAGATAGCTCCTGCTACAGAATCTAAGGCTTCCTCCACTCGTGGGATAGGGTATGAGTCCTTTTTGGTGACTCCATTGAGTTTTCTATAATCAACACAGAATCGTAAGGTGCCATCACTTTTTGGTGCAATAACCACTGGGAATGACCACGGTGAGTTGCTTTCTCTGATTATACCATCTTCCAACATTGTGTTGATTCGTTTCCACAGATAATCTGCTTCTGATGGTGACACGCGGTATGGTTGGCTTTTGATAGGTCTGGCACTGCCAGTTTCAATGTTATGAGCAGGCATTTTGGATTTGGGGGGACGCTTCGTGTTCTTGATGAATAAATGTTTGTACTTTGCCAGAAATGATGTTAAAAGTAGTTTTTGCTCATCATTAAGACTACTGTTTGATAAATCAAACATATCTTGGATGGTTGCCATATCACTGCTGAATGTTTTAGCATCCTTCAAATCTTTTAAGATGGATTGGGCTTCTCTTAGTTCGGTGGATCGAATGGCGTTAATCCTGTCATTGTCCATCCAATTTCCTTTTGCTAGAATGAGTCCCTTTATAACGCCAGTTGGTTCATTGGAAAAGTTGGCAACTCTAATGCCTGTTTTGCCGCCTTGAACCATTACAACAGCACGTTCTACTGCTGTTCCAGACATATCTTTGAAGCGTTCACCAGCTTCAATTAACATGACTCCAGATGCTTGAGGCTGTCTAACACGAACAGGGACAAAGGTGTATGATCGTGGTTCCAGTACCACACTATGTGTAACTACCAGTGCTACGTTTGTGCCTTTCGGTAAGGATTGTATACACTTAGTTGATGTAGCTGGATCATTGTTAAATATCAGTCGATAATTTGGTGCATCAATGGTTATTTTCATTGCTAAGATTGTATCCATGCCAATGAGGGGTTGGTCAAAGTCTTCGACAACAATGAATCGAATCCAACAATGCTTTGAACGTCCTATTTTAATTTGAAACGTTACAGTTCCCATTACTTTTAGTGGTTCATGACTCGCTCCTCGGAGTGTAGCTTTTGTAGGTTCTAGCTCTGTGACCTTCATTGATTTGAGCATTTTGAATGGAAAGATACTTCTGACAGCTCCTGAGTCAACAATTGTTTCTTTCGTCAAAGTAACATTTTCATTTCTGAAAGTTGTCATAGTTGTTAGTACTGCTGCTTTGTCGGCATTATTAGCAGACTTGATCATGTTCACTTGGTAGTCATATCCCTCATCATCATAGTCATCATAACCCCTTTCATCATCATAAACCTCATCATCATAATATTGATCTTCTCCATCATTTGTAATCATACGGATATATTGACCTTGTCGTCTATTGTTTCGGTTGAAACTTTGACCTTGGAATCGTTGATTTCGTCGGAAGTTATTTGGTCGTGCACGATAGTTGTCAAACTGTCCTCTCCTTTGGTTTGGACGGTACCTTTGATACCCGTTTGGGTGGTTTCGATTATATCCTCTATTCGGACATCTGCGTGCTATGTGTCCTGGTTGTCCACAACTATAACATTGGATTGGCCTTTGGTTGTTGCGTTGTACAACTTGGATGGGTGCCGGGTCTGTGATTGGTATAGGTGCTGGAACTGGTGCCGGCTTAACCATGGCTTTCATGACACTGATGTGAAACATGGCGATTTCGGAGGCTTTTTGAACAGTGGGTGGTCTTTGTAACAACACATATTGAGCCAGTTCTGCTGGAACTAGCTTAATGCAAAATGCATCTCTTAAAGCAACTGGATCTGTCATGCGTGCTTCTCTTGCAGCATTGTTAAAACGGCCCATGAAGATACTAACATCTTCTCCCAGTTCCATCTTAAGAATGTTGAACTCATGCTTCTTGAGTACGGCATTCGCCTTTCGACCGTAACGCTCAAGTAAGGCTTTGATGATGATTGCGTGTGAGACGGTAGATATTCCAGAACCGTCAGCGGGTTTCACTGTTTCTAGTGCCTGGCCTATTATAAAGTTTCGAAGGACAATTTCATATTGTCTTTCTTCCCAGTCAGAAAACTCAGAGATTGACTTCAGTTTATCCAACCAATCATCAATACTAATTTTGTCCACAACAAAGTCACCTGAAAAGGGTTTGATAGCTCCCTTTGGTACGGTCGGGTACTTAGGTGGTACAAAAATGGGGTTATTCGCTGCATCCACTGCAGGGTTCCCATTCTCAACTGCTTGAACTCTGGCTTTAAATGCCGGTGTATACGCTTCAATTGCGTCATCAATATTGTTTAATTCTTCTAACATCTTAACTCAATTTCTTTCTCTTACTATCTTCTCTCTTTTACTCTTTCTCTCTTACTCTCTCTCTTACTCTCTCACTCTTACTCTCTCTCTCACTCTCTCTAATCTCTCCACGGACACTACAAAAATCCGGACTTAACAATACAAGGACGTACTTAAATTGACAATTAGTTTGCAGGTAAAAATTCTGGCCGTGTCGCCAAATGTTATGCTGCAGAATAAAGTCAAAGCGTATTTATTTAGATTTACAGGAGTTACAAAAGGTACATATATATTTTATTTATTGTGGGATGCGTTTCTCTGAAATACTATTTGTTGAATAGTATTTACATGAAACACGTTCATAACAAGATAAGCCTCTTCCAAAGTATTGTAAGAAGCCACGTACGATGTTTCAGATGGTCGAGAATACAAACTTGGTACGCAAAATTGTTTTTTTTTAATGTCTCCCTTTGCTACCCTTGTTTTTTATTGTCTTGGCGCTTTTAGTGGTTGTACAATCTGTTTTTTGTATCACGTGACATTTTTTTCTGACCATTGTAACAAAAACAGTTTTTAGTGCTGTAGTTATTTATCTGATGCGTAAAATAGGCACTCAAGTTCATTGAGGATCAAGGTATCCGTACTGCGAATATTGGAGGAAAGGATATTCATGATGGCAAGGAAAATCTTGTTCTTGGGTTAATCTGGTGAGGGTTATGGTTTTTTTTTTCAATGTCTAATTTATAACATCTACAGGACTCTTATACTTCGTTATCACCTGTCAAAAGTGCGTCAAAATTAAATTGATAGAAAGCGAAATATTGTAATTCATTGACGTAGGGAGGTAAAGGAAAAAAAGCGAAAGAAGTCAAAGACGCATTGCTTGGGTACGTATTCCCAAAGAAATAAACAAAACCATTAATTATGTCTGCTTCTAACAAAATTACAGATGGATCAAAGAACAGATCAAGGGTTAATAATAAATAATTAGATGCGTATCATGTGCTAATAATGTTTAGACTACCCTGTGGAAGTGACTAACTTCAAAAAAGGGTAAACTTAATTCGTTCAAAATTGTTTCTTATTATTCTAGATGGAGTGATGGCAAAGCTCTTACAGCGTTAGTAGATAGCTTACAAAAAGGCTCATGCTCGCTATCTGGGATGTCGGTAACGGAACGTTTAAATGCTTTATATACTGATTACAATACAGGGAGATGTGTACAAAGACATTGCTCGGTAACTTGATTTTCATAAAGTGTCACTTCGTCTATTTCACATTAGTTCAATTTATTCTATCTGGTTCTCACCTACTGTAGTGCCATGAAAATTGCTAAGAACAAGTTTGGCATACCAAGTATACTACATCCAGAAGATATTGTAGATTATCCTAATGATTTGACTATGGCTACATACTTGGCTTACTTCAAAAATGCTGAGGTTCAACCTGAACAAGGTAACAAACAAATATCACGTGAAAGTACATTTCGTATTGTTCTCAACGTTTTTCGTATCTTAGAGCCTACAGCGTCTATTGATATTCCAGATTCCTTGACTGAAGGTCAAGATGTTTCAGTAACATTTAATGTCAAAGACGCAAATACAGCTGAGCTTATGGTTGATCAGTCTAAGATTAGCGTTACTCTTGATGGTAAAGATACCCCATTCGAACCTTCTGATGTCCCAGGAGAGTTTAAAATACCTCTGAATTTGGCTAAATCAGGAGTGATTCCATTAGAGGTGTTTTACGATGATAAAGTAATCGGCACATCTGAGATAGATGTTGAAGCCAAAAAAGGTGAGCAAACTTTTTAATCGATTTCTCTTCTGTTCTCATTTCTATTAGAACCTGTTGGTAATGTTGCAGAGAAACCAGATAAGCTTGTAGCTGGAGAAATAGTTCGTGTGGTTGTACAAGTAAAAGACAAAGACTCTGGAGAACCTCTTGACATTGATACTGATAAACTAAATGTAAACATCCCTGCTGAAAACGTTCAAATTGAGCCTTCAAAAGAACCAGGTAAAGTTGTACTCACTTTCATACCAACAAAACCTGGCAATACAAAATTGGTTATTGAATATGATGACAATGAAATAATAAATGAAGATATCGCTGTAGTGAAGAAACAAGGTACAAAGCTGCTAAGAAATTTGTATTTTCTCCGTTTTGTTGCACTCAGGTTTATTGATCTTTATTGTAGTTCCTACTACGGAAGTTACTCTACCTGATACTCTCACGCAAGGTGATGATTTGGAGTTGAAGTTTACAGTGAAAGACAAAGAATCTAATGAGGATATCGAAGACTTTGATATTTCCAAAGTAAAAGTTACTTTGGATGGAAAAGATGTTAAAGTTCAACCCTCTGATAATCCTGGCGATTTCTCTTTATATTTATATATTAATTTTAATGAACCAGGTGATAAAAAACTTTCTATTGCTTATGATGGTAAAGAGATAGGCACAAAAGAGTTTTATGTAGACCACAAAAAAGGTAAAAACTTAGGTTTTGTTGTTTTGTTACTGATAAGTTTGACTAGTACCTATCGCACGATTTGATATATCAGACCATATCTTTGTTATTGGAAGAGAATATGAAGTGACAATTGTCATTAACGATTCTGTTACCGGTGCTCCAATGGAGGTTGATAAAGATAACCTTGATTTTGCTCTTGAAAACGGGAAACTTGATATTGGCGACTCTGATGAAGTAGGCAAAGTGCCTATTTCTGTATATTTTGATAATCCATGTAAAACTAAACTCAAAGTATATTTAAATGACCAAGAAGTCGCTTCGCAGGAGTTCATAGTGGATGCTAAAAAAGGTAACGCTCTATCTTTTGTATTTTTTTTTTTCGAAAAGTTGAAATTGCTCAATGATTTTCAAGTACCTAAACTCTTGGTTGATGATAAACCTGAACATATCGAAGAAAGTTATGAGATAATTCTTGGATTTCGCCTTATTGATGAAGTATCCAGAGACGATATGGAAATTGACAAAGCCAAGTTAAGGGTGAAAGTTGGCAATTACAATGTAGATTTTGAGGATGGTGGCTCTTCTAGTAGAGTAGCAGCCAAAATAACATTTGATGATCATGGAAGTAAGATTATTGTTGCTACATACGACGGAGAAGAAGTATTGAACGACAGAATTGAAGTTAAACCAAAGAGAGGTACGCTGTTAAAACTATTTAGGAGGAAATTTTTTTGGGTTGATGACTTACTTTGTGTAGTCCCTACTGCAGATATTAAGGTTCCTGATGTGTTAAAGCAAGGTGAACACGCTTTTCTTACAATATCAGTAAAAGATGCGAAAACGCAAGAAGTGATGGACGACATTGACCCTGCCAATATTAAAGCCTCAGTTGCAGATAAAAGTTGTATTTGCAAGCCTTCAGATAATCCTGGTGTATTTAACGTTGCTCTCAAGAACAATGATCCAGGTGATAAGAAGCTGTCTGTGTCATACAATGATAAAGTCATCGGTACTGCTGACTTATTTATTGAACCAAAAAAAGGTACGGAGATTCTTGTTTTTTTCCAAAGTTGACTCGGTAAACAGAGCCTTCCGCCACGTGTGAAATTCCAAAAGATGTCATTGTTTCAGAGCCTGTGAGTATAAGTATGGAAGTTACCGATAAAGCTACTGGGTCTCCAATGGAAGTGGAGAAAGATAAGCTCGTTGTAAGTGTCGATTCTGGAATTGTTCAAGTTAGTGACTTTAAAACGCTTGGACAAGTTCTTGTCACTGTTGAGGTTGATGAACCAGGAGATAACAAAATCACAGTTACTTATGACGGCGAAGAAATAATGTCAAACGAATTCCATGCAAAACCAAAGCAAGGTAACAATCACATGGACTGCTGTCACCTTAATATGTTTAGTGCCAACCATGACCATTGATGAACCACCTGACGAGATCATCGCTGGTTCTGAATCACAACTGACACTCAAAATGACAGACAAAGAATCTGGCGATCTAATGGACATTGATAAAGAATGTTTGAGTGTATCTCTGTCTGATGATGTTCCATTCACAGTTGAGTCTATTGATGATCATCCAAATGAAGTATCAATCTCATTCACTCCTAAATCTGTTGGACCTCTTGCAATATCTGCAAAATACAATGATGCTGATGTACTATCTCAAGAGATTCCTATTGTTGCAAAGAAAGGTAAACATCTACAGTTGTATAACACTAAATTTTAACTATTATTTCAGTTCCTGTTGCCGAATTTACAGCACCAGATATAGTCGTTAAAGGCGCATATGCTGAAGCAATCGTTAAAATACTGGACAAAGAATCGAAGGAACCATTTGTAGGATTAGAATTAGATGATATCAAAGCCACGCTTGGTGATGAAGATGTTGAATGTACTCCGACAGATAACCCTTCAGAGTTCAAAATACCTTTGAAATATACTGAAGAAGGTAACCAGACACTATCAGTACTCTATGAAGCAACTGTCATTGGCACAAAAGACATCGACTTCAAACACAAGAAAGTTCCTTCTGCAACATGTGAAGGCATACCTGAGGACATTCTGGCCGGTGAAACTTTTGAAGCTACATTGAAGGTTGTGGACTCAGTTGACAACACTCCAATGGAAGTGGACAAAGATAAACTCGTTGTCGCTGTTGATAATGGAAATATTGAAGTTGGTAACTCAGACACACTTGGAGAAGTACCTATTGTAGTGAGAATCGATGAAGCAGGTATCAACAACCTCAAGGCTACTTATGATGGAGAAGAAATTCTATCAACAGACATCGCATCAAAGAAGAAACAAGGTACCTCAAAAATGCTCACTTATCTTGTTGTTAACAAGTTTCTCCTTTAGTCCCTGTTGGAGCTTTTGAACATTGTCCAGAACAAGTGACTCAAGGAGAAGATGTTAAAATTACGATGCAAGTTAAAGACAAGGAATCTGGTGCAGTGATCGAGATTGAGAAAGAAAACTTGAGCTTTGAAATAGCTGATGGTAATGATGTTACCGTTGACTCAGTTGAAGGCGAGCCAAGTAAAGTAGAGATATCTTTCAAGCCTGATAAAGTTGGCGATACAACTATTACTGCAAAGTACAACGGCGAAGATATTATCAGCAAAGAACTCAAAGTTGTTGCCAAAAAAAGTAAGAACCACTTCTTGTTTGATTTTTTTTATTCATTTTCTTTAGTACCTATGGCTAGTATCGTACTCGCAGATGAACTAGTAGAAGGGAGAGATGATATTGTAGGCATTGCTATCAAGGATGCATTAACAGATAAGCCACTTTCAGATATTCCTGCGACTGATGTCAAAGTTCAACTTGATGATGAATATCTAGCTTGTGAGCCTTCAGATAACCCAGGAGAGTATATTGTCAGTGTTCCACTGAATAAGCCTGGCGACAAGAAGCTTTATGTAAGCTATCAAGATAATGAAATTGGGTCAAAGGACATACACATCGAAGCAAAGAAAGGTACTTTTTTCGTTATTTTGGACGGTTTTATCTTCTCTCGTTGACTCACTTCCTTCACTATTAGTTCCTGGTACTGAATGCAAGTTGCCTAAAGAAATATATGTAGATAAACCTATTGAATCTGTTGTTAAAGTTATTGATACGGTATCTGGGTCACCATTAGAGGTCGAGAAAGGTAAACTCGCTGTGAATGTTGATTCAGGAACAGTTGAAGTTGGCAACTCTGAAAAGCTTGGAGATGTTCCTGTCACTTTTACGATACATGAACAGGGCGGTAACAAGCTAACAGTTACTTATGATGGTGAGGAGATATTATCAAAATACTTTGAAGCCAAGCCAGTACAAGGTACAAAAATATTTGCACATGACTTCGTTAATTTACTGTTTAGTGCCAACCATTACAATTGATGAACCACCTGGCAAGATCATCGCTGGTTGTGAGTCAAAACTGACACTGCAACTGACAGACGAAGAATCTGGCGATCTAATGGATATTGACAAAGACAGTTTGAGTGTCACTGTTTCTGATTATACACCTGTCACAGTTGAGTTTGTCGATGATCATCCAAATGAAGTATCAATCTCATTCACTCCTGAATCTGTTGGACTTCTTACAGTATCTGCAAAATACAATGATGCTGACGTACTATCTCAAGAGATTCTTGTTGTTGCAAAGAAAGGTAAACATCTACAGTTGTATAAACTAATACTCTATGTTCAAAATTTTTTTTAGTTCCTGTTCCCGAGTTCACAGCACTAGACACAGTTGTTGAAGGCACAGAGTGTAAAGATATCACCAAAGTGCTTGATGACGAACTAAAGGAAGCATTTGAAAGTTTGAGTTCAAGTGACTATGAAGAAGAACCTATAATCACAGAAACACTCTCTTTGGCACGCCAGGGCAGAAAAGAAACTAGAGAATTATCTCCTGAAGCTGCCCTTGAAGGTCTGAAGAGCGTTTAAAACAGAGTCTTGATAGGTACTTACAGGTAACAATTGAGCACTTTGAGGAATCTCAAATCCGCTGGATGAAATTTGTCATGACACTTGTCTGTACGTGTGTTTTTTTTGATCAAAACACAATGGTTTTGAAGATTTTTGTGTTTTTTCTTACTAGGCTAGTTCGAATGCTTATTGTAATGTCTTTAGGTTGCATTATGTTTGTTCTTTTTGCAGTTGTCGCTGCTGTAATCATGTGGATATCTAATCCTAGCGAGGAAATTCTAATATCTCGTGTCACAGAGACAAATGACTACGATATATCCAGTTTTTTTGGCGAATCATCAATCAAGACAGTTAATGTATCGAACTGGGTTTTGTTCAGCTGGGGTAATGTAGATGATGGTTGTCAATATTTAGGTATATTCGACCAATGGTTTGATATTACTTATGTTTATCGTACAATTGCCTGTATATTATTATGTATTTAAAAGTAAAGAAACATAAAGGCAAATTAACTAAGGGGAAATAAATTCGTTTATTTCTGTTCAAGCAGTACAGCTACAATCTCCATTGTTCGGGAGAATTACACTATCATTGGCGCCGTCACCGTCAATTAAAGCGTCACCATTGAAGCAAAAGTGAAAACTGTTGAAAACATAGAATCTGGTAAATCTCCATCCATCGTTGCTGAAATTCTTGACTTCAAGGCCAGTGAGAGATTTCGAAGGGTCTTTGATAGGGGCTGCCATGAAGAAATGATCAATAGCACCACTTTGAAAGTCATCAAT